>SRQL01000319.1:0-30985 GCA_018360575.1 Claviceps sp. LM454 group G7
ACCCCCCCCCCCCCCCCCCGGGACACTGAACTTTGCGATAAATGTAAAGCTTCGCTTTACTTCCTCATCTTTCAGTAATCGTCGTAAATTAGTTCAGCTTTACTAACTACTTCCTGATCACGCTACGGTATGGTTGCCCCAGACTAAGCTATTCGATGCCGTCATTGCCGTCCACGAGCTTTTCAGAGCGCAAACGCGGATGTTGACACGCATGCTGTGAAGAAGATTCGTTGAGTGAATGGTCATGATTGTCAAGGGCTGCTTAGGGAAGAAGATACTCGTGACAGAATCGATACCGCCATTGAGGAATATTTCGACAATGGATCGGTCCAAGACGCCCCCCATGGACCATTCTCCATCTGTGGCGAAGCTGTTGATGGAGAACTTGTCGGTGAAAAAGACGTTGTCGAAGGCTTGGGCACCGCCTCTGTCCAGGTAGAAGTCCTTGTAGGCACCTAAGTAGTAGCCTCCTCGGATGTAGTCGCCTGACGCGGGGTTTGCAAAAGTGAAGTTCAACAAGGCGTTGTCCGGAATGCCAGTCTCTGGTATGCCTGTCACGTTTGCCTCCCAGTACACGGCATTGGATTCTACCTCGGAAAAGTCCACCGTTGTCATGCCATTGACTACGCTCTCCTCCAAAAGAGTCTCTCCCATGATGGGCGACATCTCATACGGGATGGAGACCAGTTTCCAGTCGACAGCGTCTTTTGTGATGTAAGTTCGACGTGGCAGAGCCATTACACTTCGCCATCCTTCATGGTCAGTCGGCGCAACCTTTGTGTACTGCCAATTCGAGGCCCATGTCATGAAGACAGGTTCGTCTTCTTCGGACTGTTGGTAAAAGAACTGCCCTGCGTAGTGGTCTTTTCCGAAGTCCGGTAAGCGAGTAGCACCATCGACCGCGCTGAAGTGTGTGCCGTTGAAACTGCCGAGAAAATATTGGGCCCCCGAGCCACTCTTGGGAGCGCCTGGATTGATGCCTATCAGAAGCAGCCACATATCTTCTTCTCTCTCTCCACGACGGTTGTAGTAGGGCATGCGCACCAGATTGGGGGTTTCCCATTGAGCGCCGAGGAGGCCAGTGCCAGTGAAGTTGCTTGCATGGGTCCAGTCAATCAGGTTCGGCGACGTGTAGATGCCAATAGCAAAGTCGTCTGAATACGCAATCGCCATGACCCAATGATCCTCGTACCATATGACCTTTGGATCACGGAATTCCTTCGAGTTGCTCGGGATAATAGGGTTGCGCTCATAGGGGGTAAAGTGGTAGCCTCCGTCATGAGAATACGCAATGGCTTGCTGTTGAGGTCCTGGTACGCCATTGTTGCGTTCGACCAGCGTCTATCGACGGTCAGCTAGCGCAATTACGATCGTCGATGGACGTCAGATGTGTGTGGAAGACTGAAGTCCTGGGTTCTGTGACTTCTGTCTTCCTTCCCTCTCGGGTCAACTTACATAGATCGCCACAACACCGTTTGTCTGATTAGGGAAAAAGCCCGAAGTATTGTTAATGTCCACCACAGCGCTGCCCGACAAGACGAACAAGTTTTGTTGGGGGGGATATAAGGCGATCGGCTGATTCGTCCAATGATACAGGTCTTTCGAAGTCGCATGGCCCCAATGATTGTTGCCTGCATTCAATCCAGTGGGGTTGTATTGATAGTAGAAGTGCCAGGTGCCATCATGGTCCCGAAACATGCCGTTCGGATCATTCATGAAACCCTTCGGGGGCGAAAAATGAACCTGGGGCCGGAGAGGGCCTGTATAGTTGCCCACCACTGGAAGACTATAACCAGATACATAGCCTTCTCCCACACCGATTTCACCACCTGTAGAAGTGCTTGCATGGACAGCTGTAGCAAGTCGGAGTGCCCCAAGCAAGAATGTGGCAAGGTGATGCCTTGTGTCAAGTGACAACGGCAACATGATGGCGAATCGGCACGCCCAAGCAGATAAATGCGTGCACACTGCAGCGTAAGGCAGGGTGGATGAGTCTTGACTTTTGTGAAAAGTGGGTGCTACTTCGGAAAAGTAATGTCGGAGTCCGGACACCGCAAGAGGCACAAGATCGACACAGTCTTTCACCAGAAGATAAAAAGAAAAGAAAAAAAAAATAAGCAGGAGTGAATTCAAGGGTTCGTGCCACGGTGCCAGGAATGATTGATTGAGATTGTGATGATTCCTCCTGGACTTCTATGTAAGGACTCAGGAGCGTGACTTTATTATATACGATGCTAGAAATATCAGTGATCCCGAGTAATTTCTGCAAAATGGTGACGTAATTTTGATGCCACGTATGTAGTGAAAAAAAAAACAATACATTATGTTATTGGAACCACTCTAATACTGATCAGTGATAGTCGCAGCCGTCTCAGACAGTTCCACGGAGATCTCAGATGTCACAGAGGTCTCTCGAAGATCAATTTGCCACTGGAATTTGGGAATAGATCTTGAAGGAAGTGCATGAATACAGAATCACAATCGGCTGGCAACTTAGTCCTCGACGAAAGACAATAAAATATTAGCTCGTGGTTCTAAGTTCCGACACCACGTCGAAGTCCGGATCCGGGACCGCGAGCCAAGGGTTTATATCTTGATTGCGTATTCCTCTCGCTTAATCATGGATTCATGGTTGACTAATAGAGACCCGTTCACAACCCATATGTAATTCTTTCTATTTGATTTCCCTACCAGCTCAAGAATGTTCTCCGTATGAAGAATTTAGATAGGAACATGGTGACGTTTTGTAAGGAAATACCTACCTACGCCTCAGCGATTTGCAAGTTGGACGTCGCGACCCACCAATACCAAACAGGTACAGCAAGTCTCACAATCGCTAGCTCACCCCTGATCTGGAGATCAATGGGCTCAGAGCAACTCTTGCTTCGGTTCGGCTATTTCCTGAAAGTCTTAGATGAAGGGCGCTTCGGCCCGACGTTTTCTATTTTCCTGGCCTTTCTACAGAGCGATGCCGGCATGTGCAAGCTTTTCAGTCCCTCCGGAAAAATAACGCCCGACGCCATATCGGGTCCCTTTTAGACCAGCACGCCTGTTTCTTTCCCATTTTTCCAAACGTGCCATAAAAATGTCAAAAATGCTTCATCGAGTAAGGTCTATGATATCATGAACTCTCAATAATTGAATGCATCAATAACTTGTTTACCACTCGTTGAAATGTATCAAATGGTGGATGTTTTGTGTTATTTTTGCGGGGCCACTGCACTACTCCGTACACTAGACACAAACAAAAGAGAAAGTCAATGGCAGTCCTGAATCCTACCTAATCGGACCCCATGAGTCCCAAATAAGAACGAGAAGAAGGAATATGCCTGGAGTCCACTGCCATTCAGTGAAGATCTTAGCTAAGAATGGGAAGTTGACGAGTTCAACACATAAAGCCCTCCGAAGACTATTGAAGATGAAAACAAAAAACCATCCTACGATGGAGCAGAAAAACTCTTTGACCTCTCCTTGCATACCTTAGGTAGGTAGCCACCGTTCAAAATGAGATTGTGGCCCATCTAAGATGTAACACAGTCCTTCTCATGATGCATGGAAGTCCGTCGTGAGATTTCGTTTGTGCCCGTCGCCTACGGAGTAGACAATGAAAGTTGTAACTTGTCACACTGTACACTTTACACGGGCCGTCGCCGGTCGGGCCGACATACAGCGGGGCCACTGTACTTGCCCCGCCCGGGAAGGGACTCCAAAAGTCCGAACCGCGTTACGGAGGATCATCTCCGCTCAATCGGAGCATTCAGCAGCTAGAGAGAGGAGGGAGAGTTGCGTGTTAGGAAGACCTAGGTAGCTGGGTTCGAACTTCGAACATGTTCATGTACCTACCTAGGTATATGGATGGCAAATTTGGCTTCTCAAGGCTCGGGGGGAGAATCGAGTCCTTCAGAGTTCTTTTGAGAGCCAAAGCCGGAGCCGGTTATCATTCTGTGATACGAGGATTTCTCCTGTTCCAAGCCCCGGAGCATTGGTCCTTGTGACAAATGTATCATGTCAGATGAAACTAAAAATTAACTATGGTCATTGGTGATACATCATGTAGAGTTAATCGTGGTGATGAACATAACATCGTACGACAGTGGACACTCAGCACGGTCCCAGACTCCCAATCATCTATGTACCGGCACATCTTCAATCTGTCTGGGACCTCGTGTGCAGATAATTTTTCACCATTGTGGCATTGCCGTCGGCCAAATGTGCAATTGCAATTTGCCAATCAGAGTCTAGACAATTGTCGAATAGGTACCTAGACAATCACAATCGCTTCTGAAGATAGAACCTTGGGGAAGATTTTTCCCGCGACCGACAGGCTGTTGATTGTGATGTTTGTGCACAAGGGGAAGGTGTATTTTCGTTGAGAACAAGACGTTTGTGGGACTGATTACCTAGGAAGTGTTCTGTGGGTTAGATATGTAAGTTCCGGCAGTGGTTTTCTTTTTTTCCATTGTGAAAAACGGAGTGAACATCATTAAAGAGTACATATGTAGAAGAAACCTTATGAAACCATCCCCGCGCGAGTGGAAGAAAAGATAACGAAGGTGTTTCTCCCAGAATGATGAACCAAAGAGTAATGAAGGAACAACAAATAACAAATTCCATGTCTATCACGATTCACGACATATTTCAACGACATATGCGCCGTACCATAACAATAAAAAAACCAGCGTCTCCATATAGGGTATGCATCATGTGAGCACCCTGAGGCTCCCAACTTCCAAGTAGAATCGTTGCGTCGAAGAAATTAGTGGAGCGACGGATTCACAGCCTACCTACCTAAGAAGAAGAAGAATCTACCGATCTCTCACATAGTTCAACGGCGCTGCAATAAATCCCGCAAAGGTGTATGACAAATCGACGAAGATCACAAGAAAACCAGCTCGAAAGCCCTGCGAAAGAAGAGTAACAGAAATCACCGCCCCTCTACCGCTCTTCCCGACCGCCGCGAAGCAAGGTCCCGGCCCCGGAGCGCAGCGTAGGGCCGCCGGAAAGGACCTTGTGTCCCGCACTAAGCTTCGTTTTTGTGCGGCACATCAAATTACGGCGCCGCCGTTGCGAAATTGGCTGTCGGAATTGTTTCGGAAGGGTCCGATGCCATATGTGTATGCACTTCGACTCCCAGCGAAATCATATCGACTCTTGTTGTTGAGATAATCAGGATTAAAAATGAAGGAAATTGTTCACGTGGGTGCTTTGTGCGTGGAAGTGCGGAGCACCATCTACGATGGTGACTCGTGAGAGCATTCGAATGTGGGGCTGTAGCACGAGTACCTAAACTGGTAAGAGAGAAATGGTGGCCCGCAAATTTAGCGCTGAAAAGACTCTCCAGTCTCCACTAAGGAGAGACATGCACGTCCTGATTCCTCCCATCCGCAAACTTCCACATCGCAAACCCTCACTTTACTGTAGCCCGACTCTCTCCAGCCACCATCATGCCCCCCAAAATCATCATGCCCCCGAAATCGCTCAAGGTGTTATGAGCCCGGGCTCTGCAAGTTCTGCTGGCATTGGCATATGGATTTGGATCTAGCAGATGTCCCTGTCGTCAGATCGAGGCCCCGCGAGGGCAGGGACGCCTGTGAGGCTTCACTCTTGGAGATCGTGGCCGGAGGTTGTCGCCTTCGACATCCCCAGCGAGTTAGGCACAAGAGAGAGAAAGAGAGAAGAAACCAAAAGTTATTTGAGAGGCACGAAGTACTACAGCGTTTAGGCATCATTGAAAGCCCTGTGCGACAGGCCACTCTGCTACGAGCAGACTACCTTAAAAAAACTCTTTTTCTCTGTCATTTCGATTCATTTTCTGGCCTGATACACCCAGAAGGACCCGAATCCCCTCTTTCGAAGAAGACAACCATGACGATACAACAAGCACGAACATAAACGATCGTGACCCATCGTATCTGCAAATTCGACAGCTAATCCAACAGCTACTTTTCGGCAGCTACTCTGTGACAACTGCCATTCCTACTTAGAATCCGAGTTTTACAACCCTGCAGAGATCGCTCGATTTCTCTGTTTAAGCTCTCTACCCCCTCATCCATTATTTTTTTCAGTTTTCGTCGCCACTTATTAACATCAGCCTCGCCTATCCGCCAACTCTTCTTCAAGTTGCCTAGCTCGACCGCCACAGTGATGCTGATGGGGGAGAATAGGAATGTTGGATCTGGAGCGCAGCGGAGGCATTCATGGTGCTGGAGTACAGTGAGAATACAGACTCTGGGATGCTTGATTAGATGGAGCGCACACTGATTAGAGAACCTCTGTCTAACTGTTCACAGTGAAACTGGGTTACTGGGACTCTACTCTCGGAGAGCGTAGTACTCAATGATCGCAGTTGCTGGGCCAGCGTGCTGGGGGAGCATGTAGTACGATATATCCAATGTGAGTGGATAGGGTGCTGAGTGTCACAGTACTGTATCGTCAATGTGCGTAGCTCCTGGGGAAGAGGTGTTGTTACCTTGTTGATCGCGATTCGCATGGCAATCCGAGAAATTGCAAGATCAAGAAGTCGGCCATCCAAGAAGACAACAGCCACGGGGAATCAACCGTTCAATGCTCAATCGTCCAATGACCGACAGCTCAAAGAATCACCCACACTTCGAAACTTTACCAGGTCGACCAGAAAGCGAAGTGACTCTTACGTTCAGTGAGGAAACCCCAAGAGATGACGGGCATTGGTTGCAAAGATTTTAGATGATGATGACGAGCTAACTCTTGATGCGCTGAAAGAGACACTTGGAGAAGACTACAACGATACCTTCTCTCCAAAAACTTGGATGGACCTTCTCTCATTGTTTTTAGTCATTGTAGCACATTTCCAGAGTGATTACTCCGACACCTCACCGCGTCGCAGCCCTTACATACTAACATCGCCAAAGACAACTCCTACACCCAGACGCAAGTTGAACCGAACCACGTGCACCACATGCAGCAATGTAGCCTGCAGCACAAAACACTGCTGCATCCGAGTCATCACATGAATATGATATATCTAAGCTCATATAGATGTATTTTTTTAGGCTCGACGCGGCATGGAATATTTGTGCCAGCTCCCTGAGTCCCAATTGCAGCATGCCTTGGTCCTTCCTGATCACGCCACGGTCTGATTGCCCCAGACTAATCCATCCGACTTCGCCATTTTCGCCCACGCGCTTTCTATAGCGGAAACGCGGAGGCTGACCTGCATGCTCGGAGGCAAGTCCATCGTGTGAAAGGTCATGACCGTCAAGGGCTCCTTGGGGAAGAAGATGCTCGTGATAGAATCGAAGCCATCATTGAGGAAGACTTCAATAATGGAACGGTCGAAGACGCCGCTCATGGACCACTTCCCATCCACGGGGAAGCTATTGTTGGAGAACTTGTCGGTGAAAAAGACGTTGTCGTCATCAAAGGCTGAGGCACCGCCTCTGTCCAGGTAGAAGTCATTCCAGCTGCTGCTACCAAAGTAGTAGCCTCCTCGGATGTGATCGCCTGACACGGAGTTTGTAAAGTTGAAACTCAAAAGGGCCGTCCCTGAAACGCCGGTCTCTGGTATACCAGTTACATTTGCCTCCCAGTACACGGCATTGGACTCTACTTTGGAAAAGTCCACCACCGTTGTCGATTCTTTGACTACGCTCTTCTCCAACAGCGTCTCTCCCATGACGGGCGACAGGTCATATGGGACGGAGATCAGCTTCCAGTCAACGCCGTCCTTATCCTTTTTGAGGTAGGTTCGACGGGGCAGAGCCGTTGCGCTTCGCCATTCTTCCTTGTCAGTCGGCACGAGGTGTGAGTACTGCCAATTCGAGGCCCATGTCATGAAGACGGGTTCATCGTCGTCGGACTGTTGGTAAAAGTACTGCCCTGCGTAGTTGTCCTTTCCGAAGTCCGCCGATCGAGTGACATAATCGACCGGTGTAAAGTGTGTGCCGTTAAAATTGCCTAGGTAATATTGGGCCCCCGAGCCACCCTTGGGAGCGCCTGGGTTGATTCCGATTAGGAGCAGCCACTGGTCTTTTTCCCTCTCTCCACGATGGTTGTAGGCGGGCATGCGCACCAGATTGGGGCATTCCCATTGAACGCCGATGGAGCCAATACCGGTAAAGTTGCTTTCATGAGTCCAGTCAATCAGGTTCGGCGACGTGTATATGCCAACAGTAAAGCCAGCTGAATACGCAACCGCCATGACCCAATGATCCTCGTACCATACCACCTTTGGATCACGGAATTGCGTCAAGTTGCTGGGGATAATGGGGTGTTCATAGGGAGTAAAGTGGTAGCCTCCGTCCCGAGAATACGCAATGGCTTGCTGTTGAGGTCCCGACAGGTCATTGTCGGTTTGGCCCAGCGTCTATCCAAGGTCAGCAAGCAAGCACGACGAATTCGTGTGGAAGTCTTGACTTTTGTCCTTCTTCTTCCCTCTCCTCCCTGGAAAACTTACATAGATCGCCACAACGCCGTTTGTCTGGTTAGGAAAAAAGCCCGAAGTATTGTTTACGTCCACGACAGCGCTGCCCGTAAAGACGAACAAGTCGTCTTTGGGGGGGTACAAGGCGACCGGCTGGTTAGTCCAATGATACAGGTCTGGCGACGTCGCATGGCCCCAATGCTGGTTGCCTGCCACCAAATCAGTAGGGTTGTATTGATAGTAGTAGTGCCAGATGCCCTTGTTGTCCCGGAACATGCCGTTTGGATCGTTCATGAACCCCTTTGGGGGCGAATAATGAATCTGAGGCCGGAGAGGACCGGCATAGTTACCCACCACGGGAACATCGTGAGTAGGTGGAGCCAGGCTTGCATGGACGACCGTGGCAAGCCGAAGTGCCCCAAGCAAGGACATGGCAAGGTGAAGCCCTGTGTCAAGTGACAAAAGCAACATGATGCCGGATGGCGATTCACGAATAGGCACGCCTAGCAGAGAATTGTATGACAATGTAGATGAGGAAAGAGACGTCGGATGCTGCCTAGGAAACGAGTGGTAGAGGCACAAGATCGTCACAGTCTTTGTCCATAAAACAAGAAGAAAAGAGTAAAAAGTAAGAAAAAGGCTGAGGACTCAGGAGAAGTCAAGGTTTCGTGAATCGTGCCATGGATGATTGATTGAGATTGTAAATTTGTAATGGTAATAAGGGCGTGCGACTATATATGATCATAGATACATGACTGATCCCAAGGAAGTCCAATTTACTGTATACTGGTGACGTGATTACGATATCATCTCGTGGTTGTTGTAACGGCTCTAACACCGATGGTCCGATAGTCGCAGCACTGCAGCAGTCTTAGACTCAAGGCAGATTTAGTTACACGAAGGCACCGCGGAGATACCACGAAGGATTCACAGAGGTGTCATGGAGGTTTCACCATTCGCCGAAGAGTGAGACTTATCGAGGAACGACATGCGTGGAACGCAGTCGGTTGGCAACTTCAAACTTGACAGAAGACCTTGGCTCGGGTCAACACCACGTCTCACCACGTCTACCACTAGGCTACTAGCCACAGGTGTATCACTGTATATCTTGATTCTTGGTAGTTGGATTCAATTTTCTTCTCTCTAGAAGATGGACATGAAGAATATTATCAGTCCCGTGTATGATTCGTTTTGTAGGACGTTGATAGCGACACGATAATTTCCATGTAGAGAGCGTCGTGAAAATGTGGATGCACCAATCGGCATGGCCCATGGTGAAACAATGAAACATCGTATAGGTCGATTCGTCGAACAAATCAACGATGGTGAGAATCCGAAACCGATATCGAAGATCGTAGAGATATACCATGATCCATCATTCGAGAACCATGATAGTCAAGACTCAACTTCTCAAGATCTTGGTTGTCACACGCAGCACAACTGGCATGTGGGGAAAACGTGCCAAGGACCGGGCCGACCGGCTCTTGTGAGATATGTCTGAATTGACATGTACAATGTCTATGATATGTATGTGTCTGAAAAGACTATCTAAAGACTAAGGAATGGGAGAATCGGAATGTGCCGTCGGCCCGACTATACATACGCACAACAAACCAGTGATGTCTCAGATCATGTATGATGTCAGGACTCAGATGTGACTCGTGAGGCTGCTACCTCCAACGTTTCCAGCCTCTGTATATAGCGAAGACTCATATGGGGCATCGTGGCATCTTGCCACACAGTCTCGCCATCTACCTCACGTGCCAATGATTTTCACCATGGTCCATGGTCAATAGTGCAGAAATAATAAATTTGCCAAGAAGAAAATAAGACAATTGCCCACTAGATAGTAGATACATAATCATAATCATCTTGGTATTAGAACCTTTGAGAAGTTATTCTTCCTCAACTGTCAAATGAGGCTGTAGCTCTTGAAGTTCTCTTCCCGCCGTCCTGACTCCTATATTTTAAGTTCACGCACAACAAACAACACATTTCACATGTTTTATTGGTAGAACTTCAAAGAAGCTATGAATCGTGATTAAAGGAAGGTATTAAACTGAGCTACGAATGTATGTGCCTCCTCGTGGGTGAAACCTCAGAAGTAAACCCAACCCACTTAGCACTATGGTTTATAGAGTCCATGATCCATCCAAGGACCAAGCCCCAGGGGGTCTTTTTTGGTTTCACCCACGAGCACGCTGAACTCTCAACCAATTGCACCAGCTCGTGTAGGATGAGACCATTCCTGGCCCTTGCATCATGTGCACATATCGTGAGAGAAGCCCAGATCGTGAAAGAAGCCCAGATCGTGAAAGAAGCCCAGATCGTGAGAGAAGCCCAGATCGTGAAAGAAGCACAGATCGCGAGCGGCGAGACTCAGAGAAGCCAGAGGGGGTCCGCCAGTCCGGGTCCCAGGATAATGGATTCTTGGCTAGCCATCCGATCGCGTTGTCACGCGTGACGCCCGCGACCCTGATACTAGATACCTACCTATGTAGTACATGAGTACTTACTACTCGGCAGAGCACTGTCGCAGACGCCAGCGCCTTCGGAGCAAGGCTTCAAAGTGGTAGGGGTTCACCGTTCACGGGGATGCGCACGAGGTGACGAGGTTGGCACAGATCACAGGTGACAGAGGTGGGCCTGGCTCGCAGCCTCGCGTGTCACGGTGTCTCATCAGATGGCCGCCGCCTCTCGGATCTCCAAGAGAAGTTGAGAACCTATAGAGGCAAAGAGCCTAAAGGACCCGAAACAAGGGGAGCCGTCAGCTTAAGAAGTAGTGCTGGTGGAAATCTGTTGCTGTGAAGGGGAATCAAGAACATAACCGTCAACAACTTACAAGTTACAACACTCAGATCTTGGTCCGATTATTCATCCTGGAAGTTCGTCTATTCGTGTGCACCATCGTCAATGTGACAGATGGGAAGTTAACGTCCATCGTCCTTATGGTTAGAAACGCCGTCGCCAGTCGCGGCGGTTCAGTTGGGAATACTGCACAATTAGTAATTTAGACCCTAAATATATACGTATTATGACGCATATGTATATGTAACCCAGCCAAGCATCCATGTCATCACTCACTTCCCGTCTAATCCCATTCCACTCATCTACACTCATCACTCATAGTTAAAGCCCCTTCCCAGCCATTACACATCCAAAAAGAATGAAGAAAAGAAAAAAAAAGAGAACCATCACCCGAAAACCTCTCTAGCATCGTTCATAGGTCGTCGTCTAGCAATCGTCGCCCCATCTACATTCAGGAAAGAAAAATAGGAAACAAAAAGCTCGCACGGCCCGCAGCCGCTTTGTATGCGCAAGACCCCCTCGAGTGTCTTGTTCTTTTTTTTTTTTTTTCGACCCTCAACACATCACGACGAGGACGCGTAACGAAAGCAAAAACCAGAAAGAACCTGCACCAGACGCCAATACCGATGCTGATACCGTGCCGTGTTGTGCGTAAGCTGCAGAAAGAACAGCAAGCAATGAGCGGCATCTTCACACCTCCTCTGTCCCAACCGCTTCATACGCGCCACGGGTCCTCATCCCTGTCAAGCGCATCAGCGTAGGACTCTCATACATGGCCGTATAATCCACCTTGCCACCACCCAGCACCGCCGCGCCATTCTCTCTCTGACCAAACACCGGTGCGGGATCACACCAAAAGTCCTTGCAATTGGAAACGCAGCCCCGACTATAGGGATTCTTCTTCTTTCGCTTATTCTTGCCTGTGGCGGCGCCGCGGCCCGTGATGGTTTCGATGAAGGGATCCACGCCGAGGATGCGGCTCCACTGCTTCAACATGCCACCCTTGTGCTTAGCTGCGTGGCCTGCGGAAGAAGCGGAGAAGGCGGCCGATGAGGCGAGGGATGGGTCGAGGGGTGTTCCCGTAGATGTGAGAGCAGTGGTGGCCTCGCGGATGTGAATTCCGGTCATGTTTTCAAAGGTGGTCATAGCACGTGAAACTTGGACTAATTGTGTGAATACCAGCATCGTGACCCATACTAACTGGAGGTTGGTCCAGATGGTGAGGAGGAGAGTATAGCCGTCTGCGTTGATGAGCTTGCAGAAGGCGGGGCCGAAAACAGCGCAGGTTTCCGAGGATTTGGCGGAGATTAAGTCAAAGTCTTGTCCGTTCAGTTGTTAGAATAGCCCACTTGAAAGAATGATGATGCCATGAAAGAAAGACAGAGGAGGCTGGAACGCACAATAGTATATTATCCAGTCATACGAAAGAATGCCCAACGTGAGGCATACAAGATACAAAAAGAAATGCCGGTGATTGTTGATGCCTATGCAGTTGTAGACCCAGGGGCAGTGACTATATGCAAGTGTTAGCTTTTAGTTCCCGCTAGCACATTCGTATCTGGACAGACTCACTGGTCATGCTTTGCCACACAACGTTGGCATCGTCTGCAATGCTTGCTTCGCAGAGGTGTTCGAATCATACACGTGACACAGAAACTGGACTCGTCAAACCTCCACGTCGCCAACAACTCATCAATGGCAGCTCTCTGCTCCGCAATGCCGTTCAGTTTGGGGACAAACCCGGGATCATATCGCATGCTAGCAGTATAGAAGAACGTTGTGAGGCCGAAGAGCGCAGCAAAGAGCAAATTCAGCAGCAGATGCGAGCTCTCGCCGCGAATGGTACTCCACATAACAGTAGTAAGCCAGTTTGCGCCTACGAGGAAGAGCGATCCGGCAAATATGCCAGCCATCCAAGGCTGCGTCAATGTTAGCAGGCTGTCCGTAATTGTAAGAACAAAAGAAAAGAGGTGTATATGAAGCAACCCCCCGCAGCAAACCATGGAGCAAGAATAAAGAGGCAGAAAAAAAAAGGAGAGGGCGTACCGTCTTATGAAAGTGACGCATATCAGGCGGAGCATAATCCAACACCTGCGTTGCACACCAGTGACAACAATAAATCACCACCCCGGCCAGAGGTACCCCCAAAAAGACTGGCGCATAAGACACAGCCATGAGAGCACCCCAGATCATCAGCCACGGCCAAAAGAAGAGAAACTTGGACGTAAACGCCTTCTTATCCTTCAAGAAATAATTCGACCCGGGCCACGGCGGCGTTACTGTGTTTCCGTCCTCGTCGTAGCCGCATTCTCTCAGAGCACGATGCCACGCTGGCTGCGTATTCAGCTCCCTAGCCGTCACAGCCGGCGTCTTCCCGCTCTGCGTCTGGGCGAAGCGGTCGGCGCCGTACTCAATGAGCTTCAAAATACAGCCGGGGTTCCCCTTGACTAAGGCCCAATGCAAAGCAGTAAAGCCCTGTTCGTCCGTGGCGTGTACGCTCGCACCCCAGCGTAAGAAGACATCAACGCATGCGGGAAAGCCTTTATAAGCCGCCCACATAAGAGATGTGTGTCCATATGTATCGAGCACATCAACGGGGATACCCTGATGGAGCAACAGGACTATCAATAAGACATTGCCGTTGAAAGTCGAGATGTGCAGTGTATTATAGCCTTGGGCATCGCTGATGAGAGGGTCGGCACCGTGCTGAAGCAGCAGGTTGACGGTATAGTAATGGCATCGTTGGGCGGCCCATTGAAGGGCAGTGGCGACAGAATCACCGCCCTTGCGGTTGATTTCGGCCCCGTGCTCTATGAGGAACTTGCACATGGCATATTGGTTGTTGATGGCGGCCCACTGGAAGTCCACAAGGTCGGGTCAGCTTGACTGTGTTCGGGCGCATGATCTTGTCCGGTCCTGTGCTCCTCTCTCCTTGTCCCATCTTTTCTGTGCCACGCTTGTACAAGGCTGATATAAAAAAAAACTCTTCCAGGAAGGAGGGAGATGTCCTTACATGTAACGGCGTGATACCCTCGTCGTCGCTATAGGTGGCGTCGAATTCGCCGGATTCGAATAGCTTCTCCATGGCAACAATGTCGCCCACGCGCGCGAGCTGCATGATATCGGGTTGGGGGTTGACAGGCGCAGCAGGCGCAGCATTACTGCCAGGCTGGCCCTGACCTTCCGCGGCCGTCCATGTTCCCATTTCCATTGCGTTATTGAGCTTCGGAGCTGCAGCGGCAGACTTGGAGGCGAGTTTGATAGGGAGGGCACCGGAACTCGCGGACGCGGCGGGTTTCGTGCGAGGCGTAGAGCTGCTCATGTACTGGCAAATGGAAAGAAACGCAAAGCAACGCAACGCAATGCAAACCAACCCGATGCAAAACCGATGCAATCCAATGCCAGTCTAATGCACTCCGGTGATGCGAGGGTCTTTCTCGCGAGAGGAAACCGTGACCGCTCCGTCGAGTCAAAGGGGGAAGGCGTCGACGGATGGTTGGTCGGTTGGTCGGTTGGCTCGAGCGGCCAGAATCCGGCATCGCAACGGGCAAAAAGTTGCGGCGGTGGAAGTGAAGTGAGGCGGAGCAGCGCTAAACCCGCCAAACCCGGCCGAACAAAGCACGAGTGGACCGTTGAGCTTCGTGATCCCAGCCACAGGTACCTACCTACCTGTGGCTGGGATCGCTGAAGATGCCCCCACCAAGCCCGAATTCGCCGACCCGGCCATACGTCTCGACTCTCGACTCTCGGTCCCTGCTTCTGGTCAGTGGTGCGGCGTTGCCTCATGAAACTTTGTTCGCAACGCAAACCAACCCGACATCAGCGCATCGCCAGCGCGACATCAGCATCAGCGCATCAACAACCCCAGAAGGCTCAATCACGCTTCCCTTCCTACCGCAACCTCTGCGCGTACCATCAACCCCGTCTCCTACCATCTAGTCGAAAACACCACCACCTCATCGCCGAAATGCCCACAGCCGCCCAAATCGCCGAAGCCATCCTCACGCCCTCCCTCCCCCTCCTCCTCATCGGCCTCCTCATCCTCATCGGCGCCCCCATCCTCCTCCACACCATCCTCGCCGCCTCCTCAACCTACACCACCCCCCCGACGATCCTCCTCCTTGGGCCCTCCCACGCCGGCAAGACCTCCCTTCTCACACTCCTCGAGCGCGGGGGCACCGAAACCCCCGACACGCATACCTCACAGGTCTCTCATTCTGTTGAACTGGAAGCCACGACCGATGTCTCCTCCACAAAGGGCTCCTTTCGAAACCAGGGCGATGCGTCAGGGGGCTCAGCGGGGGGCACGTATACCAAGTTTTTGCTGGTGGATACACCGGGGCATGGGAAGTTGCGCAATATAGCGATGGGGAAGTTGGGAAGGGTGGATAAACTGCGCGGGGTGGTATTTATGGTGGATGCTGCGGCGTTGGGGGAGCGGGAGCGGGAGCGGGATGGGAGTCTGGCGTCTACGGCGGCGTATTTGTATGATGTGCTGCTGTATCTGCAGCAGAGACAGACGAGTCAGAAAGACAAGAGCAAGGGAAAGAGGAAGGGGGCGGTTCCGGTGCTGGTGGCGGCGAATAAGATGGATTTGTTTACGGCGCTGCCGGCCAATTTGGTGAAGACGCAGCTGGAGAGGGAGTTGAGCAGTATTCGAGCAACGCGGAGTAAGGGTTTGCTGGATTCGGGGGTGGGAGATGATGAGGTTGGGACAGAGGACCAGGATTCGTGGTTGGGGGAGTATGGGTCGGAGAAGTTTAGTTTTGGGCAGATGATGGAGTTTGATATTGAGGTGGAGGTTGTGGGTGGGAGTGTGAGGGCGGAAGAGGCTGATGTGGATGGATGGTGGTCGTGGATGTCGAACCGGGTATGATAAGGGTGACAAAAAGGAAAAGTTTTCTGTCGTGGCGATGGATGATTGTGGCGAGAATACCGGGTCACTACGGCAGCAGCTGGCCACGAAAACATGACAGCATAATATGTCGGCATTGTTGGGTGAAACGAGAACGTGTATTATATCTATGTGGTGCCATGTACATACGGCCCAAAACATATATCATTTAATGTTGCAAATAAAGATTATACAACTTCGTAGATGTTGAGTCTACCAATGCTCAAAATTCCCGCTATATAGCCCATGTTGATTGCTTGGGTATCCCATCTCTTTCTACGTGAAAAAGTCTAATATTGAAGAAAAAAAACCCCGAACAGAAAAGGAAAGTGGAGGACATATTTTTTGACGCCGAAGAGTGAAGTCACGTTTCGATGGCTACCACGTAAACGCAAGAAGCCGAACAGATAAGTATAAAAACGTAACTGGAAAAGAATGATGAAAATGTATTGAAAAGTGGATGTGTGTGTCTTGGGCACCATGAACGACGAATGTCTCCCGGCTGGTGGACAAGAGAGCAGTCGAAAGATAGTCGGCCTCTTACTTCTTGTTTACCATCCAGGTCAGCAAATCCACCTTTGTCACCACAGCAAGAGGCTTCGACAAGGCATTCTTATCATCACAGCGCTCCGTAACAACAGCCGCGCTATTCCACTCGAGAAACTTGCTCAGCGTAGACAGAGGCGTGTCAATGGTGATTTCGACAAACTTTCTCTTGGTTTTGGCAGGCTGGCCAGCCGCAGCACTCTGGCGAGGATCCGTGACAATCTCATCAAGACGGCCAAAGTGGAACATGACGTCCTTGACGGGGCTATGGGGCGTGGCGCGACCTCGAGAGATATACGCGAGCAGGTTACCCAGGGTGACCAGGCCAACGAGCTTAGAAGAGGCAGACAGCACGGGGAGCTGGTCAAAGCCCTTGTCGCGCATGGTCTCGATGGCCTCAGAGCAGGAAGCCGTGTCAATGACCGACGTAACGGGCTTGAGACGGAGGGACGCAATCGTGGCACCAGCATATGGGTCCGTAGCATCAGACGTCTTGGAGGAGACTGAGGTCTCGACGCCGTTGACAGCGAGGAGCCCATTAGCGGCCAGCCAGTCGTCGTCGGCGAATTTCGAAAGATAGCTTCGAATGCTATCTGGCAACACAACGACAACGACATCGCCCTTGCCAAGACCAAACTCCTTGACGGCCTTGACCATGGCGGACATGGCGCTTCCGGAACTACCACCGACGAGGAGGCCTTCCTCGGAGATCAGGCGTCGAGCCAGGACAAAGGAATCCTGGTCGTCTGTCTTGTACCACTTGTCGACAATCTCGCGATCCAACACATTGGGGATGAAGTCGTAGCCGATGCCTTCGACCTTGTACGACTCGTTCACGTGCTCTTGGTTGAGCACTTCCGGCAAAGCCAGGATACTGCCGTGGGGGTCCGCAGCAATGACCTTGATATCCTTGTTGTGCTTCTTCAACCCGCGCGCGATTCCAGTAATGGTGCCTCCCGTGCCGGCACCCGCGACTAAAGCCGTGATCTTGCCACCAGTCTGCTCCCAGATCTCCTGGGCGGTACCCAACTCGTGAGCGAGCGGGTTGTCCGCGTTGCCGTACTGGTCGAGGATATGCGCATTGGGCATCTCCTTTTCGAGACGGCGAGCAACACCAATATGGGATTCGGGCGCATCCCAAGCAGCTTGCGTGGGGGTACGGATGATGGTAGCACCGAGGGCTCGGAGGACGGATACCTTCTCGGCGGACATCTTCTCGGGCATGGTGATGATGGTCTTGTAGCCCTTGATGGCGCCGATGAGGGCCAAGCCGATACCACTACAGAGACAAGAGGTTAGTTAGGGGAGTCTCGTCCTCGGGCGAGGTGAATTATGGAAGGAAAAAGGTAGAGAAGGAAGACGTACGTGTTGCCGCTGGTAGGCTCAATCAGAGTATCGCCCGGCTTTATCCTGCCGCTCTTCTCGGCCTGCTCGACCATGCGCAGCGCGATTCTGTCCTTGACACTGCCACCTGCATTGAAGAACTCGGTCTTGGCGTAGACCTCACATTCGATTCCAAGCGACTGCGGCACCTTATTGAGTCGAACGAGCGGTGTGTTGCCAATCAACTCTGTGGCAGATAGGACAGTGGCGAGCTTGCGCCCAGCGAGGGGCAATTCGTCGGCCATGGTCAATGTCGATGCGTTTCACGGTAAGAATCGAGGGGCGCACCGAGGCGGAGAGACGGGATCTGGAACGTGTTGACGGAAGAGGCGACGAGCAAAAGGTAACAGGAATTGTCAGCGTCACGCCAGAGGAAGACTGAGTGAAAATAGAGAAAGAAAAGAAGGACGAAGGATTCGGCGGTGGCCACGAGGTACAACACTGAAAACAAAGAGTGGCGGTGGCGTCGAAAAGTGGGATGTCGTGTCGGAAGTTTGGACATTGGGGTTCTCTCTAATAAGACTCTGACCCCTCTTCAGCAGCCTCTTCACTGTTCAGGCTCTTCAGCAACGACTTTGGATGCGCGATGCCCAGCCGCGGGATTTACTAATTACTCGCAGCCTCGCGCAGTTGGTACCTACATACACAACGTACAGCTTACAGGCGGCTGACGACTGGACTGGATGACAGAGGCATTTCTATTGTCGTACTGAGCATTCGTCGTACCGGAAGGAAGTCGTCTCTCGATAGTGTCGATACTGACCTACGGGCCCACGACTTGGAACGACTACCTACCCAGGTACCTCCTAATAATACAAGTACGACTGTCATCTTCTGCATCCACTTCATTCATCACGAACTGCGGCTCGGGCACCTTCGAGTTGCACAAAAGAAGAACCTACCTACTTGCCGACACTTCTGCGCTAAAAGCCTCCTATGTGTCATGTACCGATTGGGTCTTGTAAGTTGCAACAAGGCGCCGATGGTATACGAGGTATGTAGGTAGTCTCGCGGCCATGGATGAGCAATTTTTCTTTCCTGCAACCGTCGACTGATGCGGTGGGGATGTACGAACGCAAGACTCGAGCGTGCTTCATGCAGCATGCGCGTTCGAAAAAATGCGGGCTCACGCATGGCAACCGCCAACAGTATCTTATCCTCATCTCCACAAAGCGAGGCTTTCAAGACAGTCGCCTTATTATGAGTGGAAGTTCTTGCCAACCATCGCATGATATACGAATTATCCGTTTTGCCGTTGGAGCATTGAAGGAGATAGAAGCAACGTTCCAGCGATCGTGGCTCCTCACATCAAGACAAAACTAGTTACAGAAGCCCTCGAGGTCCGAAGCGCAGCACTATATATCTAAGCATGTATCTGCCTCCTCTGAACGTTATGTCTTTCCGAGAGATATAGGTAGACTAGCCCACGATCCCCTCAGTTCTATCCATTGTTGTCTTCTCCAGTCGCCATGATGAAAGTTTCCGTCCTCGGAGTCTATCTCAGTCTGTGGGCGTCGACCGCCCACGCAGTCGCCATTGCCCCCCTACCATCAGGATGCGACTGCACTGGAACAGCGTTCAATAGCTCCCTCGCCAACGAGGTCTTCTGTGGCGACCCAAGGCTTGGACCTATTGACTATCAGTCTCACGACTCGAAAGTAATCGTCCCTATAACGAGGACCTGGCACCGTCTGGGCAGGATGTGTCCTGGGGAGTTCTTGAAGAAGTGGACAAACAAAGATGGGCGGTTCATCTATCCCATAGAAGATGGTTTCCAGCTTGACAGTCACAAGCATGCTATGAAGCAGGCCGCTGTACTGTGTCCCGGTACGCTGATTGATCGGTTTGGCGGCGAGCAGGGCTCATTTCTGGCGCCGGCGGGGATGCGTTACGAGGCTAGGTCGATACCACCTTCGAACTTGGTGACTGTTACTAGGAAAGGGCCCAATAGGTATGCCGCGGGTTTTTCTCTCATCATCTCTCCTCGTTGATTCCTTCTTATTGCAGAGGCATTGCTCGGGGTTCTTATCCCACAACTATCCCACAATACTTTTAATACCGTTTCGTCTGATTGAGGTTGACAGCTCTCCTTTCAATTATCATGTGTACATGGTCTTGAAGCCAATGCATGTCACGGCGGGATGTATTGCTCCATGGTTCGAGCAGCCTGGCTTGGGAATCCAGTATCTGATCAACGGCAGCGTGACGGCCGCAATCCAGGAGGGGTTTCTGAGAAAATTCGATGGGCAGAAGAGTGCGCTCTTGGCCAGGAGAGGGCATCAAGCCTGTGGAACTTGCAAGCCTACGTCGTTGAGTTGCCCGGGATATCGGGACGATTTTGAGTTGTTAGCCGGTGGGATAAGGTCGACAGGATTTCAACGTTGATTCTATCAAATGAGCCAAGACCTTAATCAGTCCGGATCATCCCGATGGGGAATATTTATGTAGTCGAGTCTTTCCATATTAGCTCATGATATTGACCACGGTTCTTTCGTTAGAGCTTCGCATTGTGTACGGAGATTAACTAGTCCTCAAACATTTAATATAAACAAACCCTGTTTGGGGCCTGGGCACCGCATACGGAGTAAATAAGTCGGATCAGATCTGACAGAGCTGCGATTTTCTACGCCCAGGGTGGTATCCTGGACCCGTCTTCCAGTTTGCATTGCCAGCCCCCCTGTGAGAAGGGCCAATAATTGGGAGTAGTATTTAACTGATGAGTGTCAATTCAGGGCGCAAAAATCGACAGCGGCTCTACAAGGAACTCTAGAGGCGCCAGGTCGTGTAGCACCTCATGGTGGCCAGCGATTGCCGATGATATATGTATTTAGATATGTAGAGATGTTCTGTAGACTGTGACGCCAATAAACTACATAGGTATGTATATGTGCGCGGTGCACTACCTATGTATATAACATCCATACATGAGCGAAGCCTCATTCAATTCGTCTCATTTGCAAAACCCATCTGGCCGCCGCATTGGTGAGCCGGCATCAAGCGCGGGTAATGCAATTCATGCCATTTCAATGTTCATACCTAAAAAAATTGAAAGGCTAAAAATTTCACTGAGAAGACAGGAACAACGGGATCGCGTCCGACCATTCATTACATATACAATGAGCTGAGCATAAAAAAAAGGGTCTCGCTGCGTGGCCCCCCCGATTCACTAGGTGGCCCCCCCAATCGCCGGTACCGGCACATTCGTCATCAACACGTGACCATTTGTGAGTGTGATGATGGCCAATTTAATCTTCTCTGCCTTTAAACACAAAAAAATTACTGGTACACATACATACATACCAGGATGTCTACCATCTAGCTATTCAAGGTTAAACTATACAATCTGTAGGCTTAGATGCTGTTGCTACTACAGCAAATCCAGTAGAAGGCCTTGGCAGGCGCATCCGGGATGACTATGATGATGATGATGCGGATGAAGCACCCTGCAATGGTTCACCGCGCTCCAAAATCAGGGCCATGTCGGGTACCGTGGATTATGAAATCGCGTCGATGCGATTGGGTTCCTAAGCCAAGCCTTCATGACTAGGGGACAGTATGGCCCGAGGAGTTTGGTCATGCAGTGGCTCTGCAGTACATCAGGTTGCCTCCTCCATAGCTATGCCTCTTCGAGGGGCAACGAAAGAGCAAAATCCGGTCATATTCATCGGTTCGAGGGACTGCGGCAAAGGCCAGACTATGACATGGTAAATTGATAACCTGTTGAATCGAAGTTCGACCCCTGAACACAAATCGATCATGGGCTTGGAGGAAAGTCGAGATATCCCCGATACTAAATCGCCAGAGGTCCAGGTGCCTCGACTATCGGAGGCCCGCGAGGATCTGATACGTCGGACCTTGACGCGAGTGTTCCGCTGGGCGCGAATTAAGGCCGAGTCTCTTCTCACGATGTCTTCTCGGTCGGCTAGGAATGTTCCGAAGCTGTCTGCTTCGTGGGAACGCCCCCTCGTGGCCGCATTCGAAGAGGCCTAGATTGTCCAGCAGGGTTCCTCATTGCGGTGCGGATTAGGAGACGCAAGAAGTTGCAGGAGCATGATACTTTGCGCGTCCTTGTGCTGCCTTTGCGCAAAGTGACATAGGTACCTATTGTCACGTGTTGATGACGAATGTGCCGGTACCGGCGATTGGGGGGGCCACCTACCTTAGGAGGTAGTGATGAATCGGGGGGGCCACGCAGCGAGGCCCAAAAAAATCCAATTCATTCTTCAACGAGGGTACTTTTGCGCCACCTGCGCTCTTGATGGGCCCATGATCTCACCAGCGAAGCCGACCGCGGAACACTTCTATCTTGGCGACGCGGTTGCGCCATGAGCATAGCTTTTGAGCCTTTGGCCAAGCCGTCTGGATTTGCCTTTGGTCCCGGGAACACCCTCGCCCATGACTTCAAACGACATGGCATGGGATATCGGAATGCTTCCCTGTACGGCGAGTCCCCTCGCGCAGTCGATTCCCCAGCCTGCCGTAGGGGCGTCCAAGGTCGGCCGACACGAGAGACGGCGACATGGAGCATCGCTGCCGTCGGCGTTCGCTGACCAAGCCCGTACATCACCGGTCATCACCTTCACCATGTGCCACTACCGCCGGCTAAATTACTGTCGAGAGCAATCGAAGAGAGAAGGAAGAGAGCTTCGTCGTCCGCCTGAACGGACAGTTTGCTGGCCTTGCCTAGAAAGCCAAGGCGGCCCTGCGAGACTATGCGAGAAGCGACAGTTGGGCGCTGCCCGGAACCACAAACAGGTCTTACCTAGGTATGTAGGTACTCCGGAGGTATGTAGGAGGTAATTCCGGACAGCCTCCGGAGTCCGACATCCCAATGGCCCGCACATGCAATGGCCCATCAACCCCGTCTACCGGGTCCAACGCCGACTGTTGAAAATATACTACCTAGCGGAGGAGAGAATATTGCAACCCTCAGACTCCAGACGTGTTATTCTGAGGTCATATTATATCATACAACAGGCCTCTAGGCTCGCAGGGGAAATGGAGCCCTCCAGAGATCCTTTCGAGAGCCAAAGTCGATTACCAATCGTGTTATGAATAGAGGATTCATCATTTCTCTTGTTCCAAGCCCCGGAGCATCGATCCTCGTCATAACTTCTCCTCTTGCCTACTGGCTTTCTTTTTGTTCTTCTTATCTTCCGGACTAAGACTGTGACCATCTTGTGCCTCTCGACCCTTGAGGGTGTCCGACGTTGCTATTACTTCCTAACCAGCATCCACTTTCCTCATCTACCTTGCTTTACGCGTCTGACTCTCACTCAGTCTCACTGCTTGGGTGTGCCTGTTCGCCATCATGTTGCCGTTGTCACTCGGTACCGGGCTTCACCTTGCCACGTTTTTGCTTGGGGCACTCTGGCTTGCTTCAGCCGTTCATACGAGCCCGGCTCAAGCTGGTGAATTTTGTGTGGGAAAAGGCCCTATATCTGATGACAAAGTTGCTAAGGTGGGTGACTATACCGGTCCTCTCCGGCCTCAGATTCATTATTCGCCCCCAAAGGGCTTCATGAATGATCCGAATGGCATGTTTCGGGACGACAATGGCATCTGGCACTACTACTATCAGTACAAACATACTCAGTTGAAGCCAAAGGCCAGTTATTGGGGCCATGCGACGTCGCCAGACCTGTATCATTGGACGAACCAGCCAGTCGCCTTGTTTTCCCCCGCACACAATTTGTTCGTCTTGTCCGGCAGCGCTGTCGTGGACGTTAACAATACTTCGGGCTTTTTTCCTAATCAGACAAACGGTGTGGTGTTCATCTATGTAAGTTGACCCGAGAGGACAGGCAGACATACATAACTAGGGACTTTCAAGTTCCACACAAGTCCATCGTGGTTGAACTTGCTGGCTGACCTTGTACAGACACTGGCCGAATTCAACGATGGCGTGGGGGGACCTGAACAGCAAGAACTCGCGTACTCTCACGACGGAGGCTACCACTTTACTCGCTATGAGGGCAACCCTGTTATCCCCAGCAACTCGACGCAATTCCGTGATCCAAAAGTCATATGGTACGAGGATCATTGGGTCTTGGCGGTGGCGTATGCGGACGACTTCGCTGCAGCTATTGGCTTCTACACGTCACCGAACCTAATTGACTGGACCCATGCAAGCAACTTCACCGGTGCAGCCCTCCTCGGCGCTCAGTGGGAAACCCCCAATCTGGTGCGCATGCCTTACTACAACCGTCGTGGAGAGAGGGAAGAAGACATGTGGCTGCTTCTGATAGGAATCAACCCAGGCGCTCCCACGGTTGGCTCGGGGGCCAAATATTTTCTCGGCAGTTTCAACGGCACACACTTTACAGCAGTCGATCAGACCACTCGATTACTGGATTTTGGAAAGGACAATTACGCAGGGCAGTACTTTTACCAACAGTCCGACGACGATGAACCCGTCTTCATGACATGGGCCTCTAATTGGCAGTATACAATGGTTACGCCGACTGACCATGAAGACTGGCGAAGCGTAACGGCTCTTCCACGTCGAACCTACCTCACAAAGGACGCCGTCGACTGGAAACTGGTCTCTGTCCCGTATGACATGTCGCCCGTCATGGGAGAGACTCTGTTGGAGGAGTGCGCAGGCAATGGAACGATAACGCTGGACTTTTCCGAAGTAGAGTCCAATGCCGTGTACTGGGAGCTAAATGTGACTGGTATACCAAAGATCAGCGTTCCAAAGACGGCCTTGTTGAATTTTACCTTTGAGAACCCTGATTCAGGCGATTACATCCGAGGAGGCCACTACTTTGGCGGCTACAAGGAGTTCTACCTGGACAGAGGCGGTGCGCAAGCCTTTGACAATGTCTTCTTCACCGACAAGTTCGCCACTAACAGCTACTCCACGGATGGGAAGTGGTCCATGAGTGGCGTTTTCGACCGGACCATTATCGAAATTTTCCTCAACGGCGGCATCGATTCTATCACGAGCATCTTCTTCCCCAGGGAGCCCTTGACGGTCATGACCATTGTCTTGACGGACTTGCCTCAGAGCATGCAGGTCAGCATTCGTGTTTCCGCTCTGGAAAGCTCGTGGGCGAGGATGGCGGAGTCGGATGGTTTAGTCTGGGGCAATCAGACCGTGTCGTGACCAGGTCGACCGTCACCACTGACCGGACTCAGGGGGCTGATATTTCTCCGTGACTGCTGAGCCCAGCAAATACATTAGTCTAATGAGATTGATATTGTACCAATTGAAGCGCGTTTTTTCTCACAAGGTTCCTGAACTTCCTGACGTTGGTCGAGTCAAGGACCTAACAACGTTTACCTACACAGATAGGCATAGCCTCCAGTGTCCACATGCCGCACTTGGTGATGATTCAGGAGACAAAGAATCACACGTAGACAATGTGACATATATTGTATCGGAAATCGAAGCGTAAATAACTCACCTTACCAGCGATACATTCAGATCAATGACCGTTTTGTTATGATATATCAACGCTGATGTCTCAACGTGTTACGTATCTCATGTGAAAAACCAAAATATTGACCTCCGAAGAAACATGTACGGTGTGACTCAGAGAAGTTGTTACGCATTTGTTGTATTGCTTCGATGCCGCTCGTCGTAGCTATTCATCGGCCTCCGTAGATTGCATCGAGAACTCATTGCTCGAAAAGTAAGTTGCCGTTTGTCGGGATTGAAGAAAGTTAAGCATACTCAATTGCAGACATTTGCAGATAACCCTAGGGTCACTTTTGTTCAGCGAGCATCCCCCTCACGAGTCATCCGTGGACGGCGCTGAGGCCGGATATCAAACAGACGACTGTGAGATGTAGGATGATTTCTTTGTTGGGGGGGACTGGCTTGTACTTAGAAGAACTTCGTGGCGGGTAGCCGCCGCATCCCATTCGCATGGATGCTACCATGGTCCATCTACCCGCCACTTGCATACCTGGGCCCTGGGGATTAATCCTGCACGCCCTACATTTATGCGAAGCGATTGCCGGCCTACAAGCCGCCCCTCAGCCCTCTTGGCTCGACATGGACGTCCATCTGGACAACAATGCCGCAATCAAATCCGTCACGGAACGAGCCTAGGGAGTATCTATGTACATACGTGACACGTCTCTTCACCCACGTAGGCAACTGGAACTATAGTGCCCCGGCTGCCAGGGCATTGTCGGAAATGAGGCTGCGGGCAAGCTGGCGAAAGCCGGATGCCGCGACACGATCGTACTGTCGCAATATGTACACCTAAGACAGCATCGTTTCAGAAGCCGGATCTGATTAAGTTCCAAGTCCAACCCAACGAGGAACTCAATACATACTCCCGACCCCTGCTTACTATCGAGCATGACTGGAAGCCTGAAGGTATCCTTTAATGGGATGATCTTCTGTTGAAAATGGGCGCTGTGCGGCTTGGTAATGCATGACTCCCCTTGCCTGGAGTTGACGTGCAATTATATTTGTAGAAATATGAGATGCGCAATTTTTTGGAAGACACTTGGTGGTCTCAAGTCGCTCTTCATTTACATGTGTCTGGATGCGTCGCAAATCATTTTTTTGTTACATAGCTTGGTCGGGTGCTCTCGCCCTGGGGCTAGAGCCTAGAGGTGAGATACCCGAATCTTGATTGAGCGTTAATCGTGATTAGTGAACCGTTTGTGGGTGTTATGGTTGTGAGGCTTGGTAGAATTACCTCGTCATTAGCGATCTGTGTGGCAGGTCTGCCTGATACAAAGGCTCAAAGATGATAAGTTGGTTCGTGAATGAAGCTATTGCCAAGACGCGTCGCCGCTCGCGTCAAAAAGTGGAGGAAGTTTGGTGTTACATATTTGCGGGGCCAATACTCCAGAGTCCAGAGTCCATACACTCCGTATAACTTACAAGTTACAACTCACGAAGTATTAGTAGAGGCATTTCTTGGTGCATACGGAGTATGTACGTTGTAATTTCGCGTACATTCACAAAGCATGATGCATCCTCGCGTTGGGCCGCTGCCCGCGGGACAGCTTGCGACACGGCATCTGCATGATCTGTTTGTCTCTCGTTGCAATTTCCACGTACCTATGTATTTCCATCAACGCACGCTGTGTGACCCCTGAGTTTGTTCTTCGCCGAAATGTTTGTGGTTCATCGCCTCTTCCGTTCGCCATGTGCATACCGTACCAGTTGTATGTTGCAACAAGACGCCGATATAATGAGCAATTTCCTTTCCTGCAATAGTCGACTGACACGATGGACATACATACGCGACTTGCTTCATGCACTATGCACGCCCAACAAATGCGGCCCGCGGGCTCAATATCATGGCCTTCCGAGTTCCAACTTCCAAGACAGTTGCTTGTCCTGAGTGCGAAGTTCTGCCTACCAACGTGTGATGTTGAGGCATTTGCAGAAGCACGTTCCAGGAATCATGGCTCCTCTGAGTTCTTTAATCAAGACAAAAATAGCGGCACAAGCCCTCGAGGCTCGAGGCCCGAAGAGCAGAACTATATATTCAAGCATGTTTCTCCCTTTCTCTGAATGTGGTGGCTTTCCGATAGAGACAGCTAGACTAACCAGCGATCCCTTCAGTTATACTTATATCCACCGTTTTCTTCTCCAGTCGCCATCATGATTTTTGCCCTCGGAGTCTATCTTAGTCTGTGGGCGTCGGCCGCTTACGCCCGTAACCCATTGGTCATTAATCTTAACTATTCACTTGACCCCCTACCACCAGGATGCGACTGCAACGGGACAAATTTCGACAGCTCTCTCACCGAAGAGTACTTATGTGGCGATCGAAGGCTCGGCCCTATGAACTTCACGTATACCGTCGACGACGAGCATCCACGATCCCCCCCAGGGGCGGAAACCTGGAGCCGCCTGGGCGGGCTGTGCCCCGGAGAGTTCCTGGAGAAGTGGACAGACAAATCCGGGTGGTTTATCGACCCTCCCGCAGATGGTTTCCAGCTTGACAGTCAAAATCATCCTATTACGAAGACTGTTACCCTGTGTCCCGACCAGGTGATTGTTCGTTTTGGCAGCGAGGAGGGCTCGATTATGTCATGGGGCGCCTTTCGTTTCGAGGATCTAGCCCTACCACCACTGAGCCTGGTGGATGAGAAAGGGCCTAATAGGTATGCTGCATTTTTTCTACACAATATCTCCTCCTTGATTTTATCTTACGCAGATGCATTGGTCGAGGTTCTGTCCTTGTCGTCTGACACTCTGTCACTCTGTGACTCTGACTGAGATTGATAGCGCGCCTATGAATTTTCATGGGTACAAGGTCTTGAAGCCAATGCAGGTCACGGGAGGATGTACCGCTCCGTGGTTCGAGCAGCCGGGCTTGGCAACCCAGTACGTCATCAACGGCAGCGTGGAGGAAGCGATCCGGGAGGGGTTTCTTGAGAAGTGGGAAACAGAGACGCATCTCGGTGGACCCTGGTGGATGTGGGAGGACGAGATGTGGGAGATGATACGCAAAAAGGCTGAAAGAGAAGAACTTAGAGCCAGTCAGGGTGACACTTGCGAGTGGCCGTCGTTGAATTGCCCGGGAGACCGTCTGGTCAGGGCTGCCAAAAAGGCAAATAAATTTGCAAACATTTCGGGCAATGGCAATCAAGTCAGGTAGGTCTTTTTGAGTGGGTCAAACAATGTCAATCAACGATATTTGAGGATTCAAGTTTCAAATTTCACATCAGATCTTGTCCTGGCTGCGCTCGAGTTTCAACCACACATGGTGACTCTGTAGACTGTGAGTCAACAGGTGTAGATTTATCAAACAAAGAAGATGCGCATCATGAGGTGTGAGGGAACTATCTCCAGTCCGTTGTATTCGACGAATAAACGTTATGTACTTGTTGGCTTTCCAAGAACAGGAGAGGAAGAAGAGGGGGGAAAGAAGCGCGTGATCTTATTATTCTTACATCACGGCAGCTGAAGCCAATCAGCATGCGGATGCGCGAAGTGCTTGCATCTCAGGAACAATCCAACTGGAATCTTGGTGTTTTGGAGGGCTTAAACTCCTCGTCTTAATTCTCCTAGCTCAGAGCCTTAGATCTCTACACGGAATTTTAGTCATGTCTTCTTCTCGTCTTGTTTGAGAATTGAGCTTCTCAGAGTCGGATTTGGACTGCCTTTGACTCTCTCTTTTGTTTGTTTCCAGTACTATAATAACATAGAAGTCAATCAACAGGAGTACTTTTGCAGGGCTCATCAAGATTCAAGAAAATCCTCGAATCCTCGATAGCCAGCGGCATCACTGGTGAACCGGTGCTCGTACCCGCTCGATGTCCCATAGGTAGCTTGCATCGAGAACGTAATGCTCCGACTCGAAAAACGAGAATGGATGCTGAGGAAGATGGCGCTTATCCGGATCGGAGCAAGCATGCTCAATTGCAGGCAAGCCTAGGGTCCGACTCCCGAGGGTCACCTGTGACCTTTGTAACACGCAACCCGGTTAACAGCATCATCGGGCCTCGTTTCCCCACCAACCGATGCGTTTCTTGAAAATCGGTCTGAGAAACTCATGTATGTACATAGTCGTCTTGTGTAAGCTTCTTGCGAATCAGATCAGAGCAAGTCGTACTGGAAGAACAGTCAATTACACAGATGATGATCTGTGCATAGACATCTGCATACGAAAATGGTCGAGTTACAACTTACTGGAAACCCCGCGGGCCGCGACCCGCCAACGGAAAGAGCCGGCGTGGCGCCAAAACTTCAAAAGAGGCAACGCAGCCGACCTGCCCCTTTTTCCACAACCGACTTTCGTCGACGGCGCCGCTTTGGTGCAGCCACGCCGCTCGGCCGCGTTGGACAACACAGCAAAAGGTCCGCCAGTCTTGCTTCACACGAGACTAGACGTTCACGTCTGCAGTAGCGGCGACGATATCTCCTCCTTGATTCATCCGCGTCGCTCACGAGTCACCATCTCCTGCCATCGGTGTGTCTAGCAATCTTGCCCAGCAACCGGCTTGGCAACTGGCAAGTGTAAAACAAAGAGATCGACGACCGTGCTAGTCTTGAGGTCCGCGAATTCGCAAGCAAGGAAACGAGGAGCTATACTCCGTATATGGAGAGTCCATGACGAGAACTGGTAGCTCCGGACGGATGACACTGTGTATCAGAGTGTATGCATCTCCTCCATCTTTGGCGCCACTAGGCTCACTTCGCTGTGAGGTTATGTGCGCGGACCGGCAAGACATTATCAGGATGGTCGGGAGAGTGTTGACGACATGGATGATCAGGTTGCGTTAGAGGCATCATGGAACGGCCCGGCAAAATTCATTGGGAGCAGTCGTATAACAAGAACGGCAGCTCGTAGCTCAATCTGGATGGCTGCGCCGGGTGCTCATTTCAACTTTTTTTTACCGAGGACCAAGACGATCCCTACACAAGCTCTGATTTATAGAAGCTCATCCAACTCTTCTCTTTACAGCTTTTTTCTGTCTCCCTCCGTCCATCCCTCTTGTACAGGTACCGGCCTCGTCCATTAGAATTTAGCGGTCGCACAGTACACACTGCACAGAATGCCTCTCTCCTCTGTCTCGATGAGCCTCAAATTGGCCGTCATGGCCCTCTTGACGGCTGTCGCACACGCCATTCCAGCTAAAGGCCAAAATGCCACGATTCTTCCCACAGACGATCCCTTTTATACAGTGCCGGAGAACCTCGCGGACATCCGCCCCGGCACCATCTTGCGGCACCGGAAGCCGCCGGCTCCTATTGCGGCCTTCCGTCGCGACCGACAGAACCTCAAGGACACCCATCAAATCCTGTACCGGACGACGGATAACTTTGGCAATGCAACAGCTACAGTTTTGACGGTCATGGTGCCGTTCAATGCCGACTACGGCAAGGTTGTCTCGCAGCAGACAGCCGAGGACTCCGCAAACCGCAACTGCGCGCCGTCGTATACCATGCAGCTAGCCTCAGAAGAAGGCGGCATACTAGGCACCATCGAAGGACAAGTCGAGCTCATCCTCATGGACGGCTTCCT
>SRQL01000032.1:0-106252 GCA_018360575.1 Claviceps sp. LM454 group G7
CAGTGAAGCTGCATTGATAGCTCCTGTGGATGGCCCTAGAAAGACAGATCAAGGCACTGCGTCAAATCTGAATACCAGTCTGGACTCGTTGAGAACTTGAGCTGCTAATTCGACTCGATAAGCAACGTGCTGTCAAAAACATGAACTCTCGATTATCTTGACCATGAACTCTGGTTCACATTTTACAGATATGAACTCATCCTTGAACTCTCGGTTCACTGAAGTGCAATTTTGTGCCAAGTCCGACACGAATGGAGGCATTGTGAGCAGAGAAACCCTCTTGCTGAATAGTCAGGGCATACTGATAGTGTACTGCGTCTAGAAACAAAAACACTAGAAACAAAAACACAATGTCTCGACTCGAATCCTCGATCAACTGTCTGGGTTGTCGCCGGTCGGACTATGTTTTGGATCCCCTCTCCAGCCTTCACATGGGCAACGAGATCCAAGGCATCCATTCTGTGGTTGAAATGCCTGTGATTGCCACGTAAGTAAATTATTTTCCTTTGCAGCAACATGCTTGCAGCTTGACTGACATATAGTTTGGATTAGACACGGCGATCGATGCATGCTTGCGCGAGCTGGAGCAGGCCAGTCCGACATGACTGCGTAAACTGAGTACTCCGTAGGGCATTCTGTGTGGATGTAAAAGGGTGCAACAGGACTGATCCCAACGATTCTATCCTTGTTAAAATGTCTTTGGATTCAAATTTTGTATTTCTTTGTGTATCTTGTATGGTGTTTTGGACATTGGCATGTAGGGTTTTGCAACTTTCGAGTTGATGAGCGAGTCTCGAGATGTATTGCTATATCTGCAGCCGCGCAAAAACTTCGTGCAGTGGCAATAGAACAGGAAAATCTAGCCCACGCTTAGGTTCATTCTCACAATAATTCTTTCGCCTGAGACTGGGTCCATAACTGCTTGACACTTGTCACTTCCTTGAATGTCCTGCCTTGGCCCTTTCTCCCATCAATCGGTCTGTAGTGGCTTCTAAAGATAGTGATACGACTCACATTCCGATCGGTGGCGATTGCCCTTCGGGTCTAGCTCTAGGAATGCCTTGGTCAGCCGTCAAGGTGTTGATCTTTTTCCATCTTCTGTAGAAATCCCTTTCATGTTCTTCCTCTTCTACGTCCCGCCTTCGTTTCAAGGAGGGCGGCAACTCTCGGCCATACACATCTTTCCGGGCATGACTAGTCGATGTCTTGTGATTGTCCCGTGACTCCCGTCCGCATCGCCAGCAGTCACCGTTCGCGGACGGTTCAATCCCCTGAGAGGCATCTTCCGCGGGTGTCGAAATTTCGACTCCATCAGACTTGCGCGATTCTTTTGTGCGAGAGACTGGATTTGAGCTGCGGAGCCGCTGACGCTCCAGTTCTTTCACCTTTGGTTGGTCTGGCTCGGAATGCTCGGATTCGGAATGCTCCGCAATTGAAGCGCAGACGGCCAGCCACTTCTCATAGGAATGCCCTACATCCGAAACCGCATTGAGAAACTCGTCGTCGGATTCGGGTAGAGGCCAGTTTCTCATGTACACCCATTCGATCATCATGTTCGGTATGCTCCTGAAGACGTGCTCCCTCAGGACCACTCCAGACCAATGCATTGAATCGTTGAGTTCACGAAGCTCCGATAGATAGAGTTCCGTGTCTCCTTGCCACTCGAGTTCCATCATCCTTTTGAACTTCTCGCACTCGTGGGCTGCATTCTTGGACGATTCGGCAGCAATTTTGGACGCCCCGACAGCTTTCTTGTACGCTTTGACTGCGTTTCTGCGCTCTTCGGCCTTGTCCTTGAAAACCTCCTGAAATTCCGTAGAGTACGCGGCCCAGGTATCAATTACCCCCTCGCGCTTCATCTGCGTGTCTCTGACGAGATGCCACGATTGAGCAATGCCTTGAAGATACGATCCGAGCCAGTTGATTTTGTACTGATCGCTAGATGGGAATCCGTCGCCATAATACTCCAAGTACGTGGTGACTCTCGACCACCACTCACGAAACTTGGTCCGGTCCCCATTGAAGCGAGGGGGTTTCCTTATGCTTGGTAGTTCGAAATGGGCGAGGGAAAGAGCAGATCTTTCTTGATGTAAAGGCTGACTTGGCAAGGAAGTTAACGAGACGTCGTCGGACTGATCTGGGCTATTTGCTATAGCGCTTGAAGGCGGCATTGTAATGAGAAACTCGCTGAGCCGTGCCTTGACGTGCGAGTCTAGGTCCTCAGGGCTCGGATCCTGCGGCGCGACAAGAGGCATCGCCTGTAGTGCCTTTTGTGAGAGCGCCCCCTGTAGCAAGGTTATGTTCATCAACAGTAATGATGAATCTTGCAGGTTTTGTAGGAGCCGAAGCATATCGAATTCACCGGTGTGGTTACCTGATCGGATCGCATGTACCATTTCTTGATATCGGGCACAAGCAATCTGATAAGAGGCGCGAATAGTGCTGGAACTGTACGGGTCATTGCCCTGCGCGTTTCTTATCCATGTTCTGAGCGTCTCGTAGACCAGTGTCATCTGGATATTGAGGCTCGAGACATCTATAGGGACGATGGGAACCCATTGCTGAGGTAGATCCGGGTTGTCGCGCATGACAACTTCGAAGTCGGGAGGATCGTAAAGCAACGTCTGGCCTTCACGCTCAGCCGGTACATTAGCCGCAGAACGACTGGAAGACGCCTCAGCCAAAGCTTCCCTGTGAGTGGACGCCATGTCTGAATTCGAACAAGAAGGATTTTTGAAAGTATTCCTCCTCTGCAGTGGTGTCGGGGGAGCTGTCCAAAGAGTTCAGGAAGTTTGGCGCTTCGAAGTGTGACTGACGTGTGATCTGAGAAGTCGTGTAACCCGATATTCGGATGCCTGATGAGCTACCTAGGTACTCGCCCTTTCTTTGTTATAGGGAGGCACTGTTCTTGAGGGACAAGGAGGTTAGGTTCTATAACTCATAAAGGTGGGATTGTTGATTGAGAAGGCGGTGCAGGAAGGCAAGATTCCTGAAGAGGAAAGGTCAACTACATGTCTATGACGAGATTTCAGTTGGCCGCCTGGAAAACAACCCAGTTTGGCTGTCAAGGCTTGGAAGTTCACACAAGATAAAACTGATAACATAATGGTGAAGACGGATGTGAGTGCTTGGAGATATTCATCTATGGTCTCTAGGTACATGCATGTGACTCCGAGATGTGAGGCTATGTATGTACATATTGTCTTGCAATTCGCAATTCCAGACTTCTTCCGGTCCCGACTCCCGACTCCCGCCATTACATATTATGGGGTTTCATGGCTGCTGCCGGTCTTTGAACCCTTGTTCGCAATCCCTGCAGCCACCAATTATCCCTGTTTGTGCCAGCATATACTCCGTGAATATGATGTATGTACTCCGTACCTCAGTGTGTAACTGGGAATGGTAATGGCGAAGGGTCGACATGAGGAACTGCAGATTGAAAAAGGTGTGGCAGAGGAGGGCAGAACCGGCCGGCCAGACGATTTCCCAGAGGCTGACTGTCCTTCTGCGTCCTTTTACGATATCCTCTCCATGTGGCCGATCTCGAGCCGTCCAACAGCAGGCCTGTCATCCATGCAGCGCTGCGCCTCGCCATGCATGCGCGGGGCTGAGCGGGCTGACGCGGGGAATAAAAAAGGGTTCTCGACCTCAACGACAAGACAAGCATTTTGATTGGACAGAAACGAGGCTGTAGCCCGCGTGGCGACGCCGTTGGGCCATTTGATTGGTCTGAACACTGAAGGCCGTGGAGGCGGTAGCCTTGTGGCTGGGTGGCTGGGTGGCTTTGTGGAGGTGTGAGTTTCGCGGGCGGCGGATGCCGTCGGTTGGTTCAATGGTGTGTGTTTTGCGGGGCGCATTTCTACGCCACTTACGAACCTTTGCTCTTCCACCTGTTCGTTTGTGGCGTTTTGCGCGCGACGTTTTGGTCTTGGAACGGCCAAGCCTTGCGCTGAACCCTATTTCCTCCCTTCGTCTGACTCTTTCTTCCTTGATCATCGTGTGTAGTACCTCTATCATCACATCATACATTGTTATCGTGCCTTTGTTGCTGTCGTGTTTTGGTTTTTCCTCGCTGCGTTTTCGTACCGCCAACGTGTTTGTCATCACCGCGGCCTCATCCCTCTTTGAGGCATTGAGGCACAACAACAGACAACCATGGCCCCGGCTCGGCCTAGTAGCCCGGATGGCGGCTCAAGCTCAACGTGGCGGCGACGACACAACGACGATAATTACAGAAGCTCCCTCCCCGGACCGCTATCTCCCGTGATCGGCGCGGAAGAGCAGCGCGCGCACCATGCGTCGCAACATATGGCAACGAGGCACAGCTTCGAAGCGGCCGGCGGCATCGCGCGCTCGTCGTATCCCAGATCGTCCATTAGGCGCTCGCTGGCGTTAGAGACGACCCGGGCACTCGGCCACGACAACCACGTGTTGTTTCCGATCCAATCGCGAGATCCCGCGACCGAAATGGAAACATGCTCCGGCGGTGCTGCTGATGGTTCAACACAGAGGGCGAGCTCTCAAGCCGATATCTTCACCAGGCCAGCTCATGCCGCCTCGAGCAGTCCGTTTACCCCTCCAGTCCACGGCGACAAAGCGACCAAGCAACTCCGTGATACCATTCGAAAATTGCGGCCCGGCAGGAACAAGGGAAGAGCTGGCAAGGGTGTGTCAAGACACGTTTCCTGGAAGCAGGACCTCAAATCTCGTCTCGCGGCCGTGTATCAGAAACTCATCATCGAGGGCGTGCTCCGACGCAAGCCTCTCCCTCGGAGCCGCGATGGACGCCATATTCCTCTGGACCTTTCTCAGGACGAGGACGATGGATTTACGGACCTGATAGATGAGCGAAGTAAAAAGCCGTACGTGAGCAATTTCATTCGATCGAGTCGATACACCGTCTACGACTTTGTGCCGAAGCAGCTGCTCTTTCAGTTCAGTAAGCTGGGCAATTTCTATTTTCTGGTCATGGGGATTCTGCAAGTTACCCCCGGCTTGAGTACCGTGGGTCGATGGACCACTATTGTCCCGCTGTCCATCTTCGTGGCGTTCAGCATGGCCAAGGAAGGATTCGACGACTACCGAAGATACCAGCTGGATAAGGCGGAGAATCGGAGCGTGACATGGGTTCTGCGGCGCGGGCCTGGATATGACCACAAATCGAGCCCCTCAGGAGCGTCGTCTACAGAGAAACGACCCAGCGTAGTCCAGAGCAAGCATGTGGCCGATATCGAGAGTGGCTCACAGTCCGCAGGATCCATCTCGTACGCCGGGCACACGAAGCCAGAGGATTGGAAGGAGACCCAGTGGCAGAACGTCAAGGTCGGCGACATTGTGCGATTAAGGCGGAATGACGGCGTGCCGGCCGATATGGTGTTGCTGCACGCGACTGGGCCGAACGGGGTTGCCTATCTGGAGACAATGGCTCTGGACGGGGAGACGAATCTCAAGAGCAAGCAGGCCTGCCCCTTGCTCGCTGAACGGTGCACGACCATCGCTGGAATGCGATCAACGCAGGCTACCGTTGTGTCCGAAGACCCCAACATCGATCTGTACAGCTACGACGGCCGGGTGACCGTTGCTGACGAGACGGTTCCTCTCTCGCTCAACAACATTGTGTACCGAGGTTCCATCCTCCGTAACACCGCCGAGGCCGTGGGCATTGTGGTGAACTCGGGCGAGGAGTGCAAGATACGTATGAACGCCAACAAAAACGTGACGGCCAAGAAGCCCGCCATGCACTCCATCATCAACACGATGATTCTCTTTCAAATCATCATTGTCCTCATGCTTGCCGCCGGCTTCACCATTGGCTATTATCTGTGGAAGCGCCGCATACAGGACAATTCCTTTTATCTCGTGCCCGCCGACGGTCTCTTCTCCGCGAGCGTGCCCTTTCGGGAAGTATTTTTCGGATACCTCATCATGTTCAACACGCTGATCCCGCTTTCTCTCTACATCAGCATGGAGATTATCAAGCTCGGCCAGCTGGTGCTGCTGCACGACGTCGCCATGTATGATCCCGTTAGCGACACGCCCATGGTGGCCAACACGACCACCATCCTAGAGAACCTTGGCCAAGTGACCCATGTGTTCTCGGACAAGACCGGCACGCTGACGGAAAACGTGATGCGTTTCCGCAAGATGAGCGTCGCTGGCGTGGCATGCCTGCATGACATGGATGTGCAGCGGGACGAGCAGCTGAAGCGCTCCAAGATTGAGGCCTCCATCATGGGACGACTTGATCGGCGTTCTCGTGGTCGAAGCCGTCGTCCCCGACATGAGAACAAGGATGGAGCGCCGTCGCAAGCGGCATCGGCATCGACGTGGCCAACGAACGATGCCAAGCTGGCCGTCGACGTTGCAGGAGCAGGCATGTTGGATGAAACCAGCGAGTCTGAAGAGGCAGAGCAGTACGCGCATGCTACGCTGCTGTCGCGGCCCACGCTCTCGAGAATGGGCTCCGTGGCAAGCGTGTCACACTGGAAGTCGTCCGTCCGGCCCAACGAGGAGCCCGAAGTGAAGACCGAGGACATGCTGGACTACATGCGCCGGAAGCCCAACACCGTCTTCTCCCGCAAAGCGAAGCACCTGCTTCTCGCCATGGCACTTTGTCACACGTGTCTGCCGGAGAAGCAGGACAATGGCGAGCTCTCCTTTCAAGCTGCCTCTCCGGACGAACTGGCCCTCGTCGAAGCAGCGCGCGACATGGGCTGGCTGGTTACCGACCGTGCCGGCCAAACCATGACGTTACAGACCAAGGACGAACATGGCGTGCTGCAGATTGAGGTGTACCAGGTGCTAGACGTGATTGAATTCAGCAGCAAGCGCAAACGAATGTCCGTCATTGTCCGCATGCCCGACGGCCGCATCTGCGTCTTCTGCAAAGGCGCCGACAACGTGGTCCTGTCGCGGCTAAGACTAAGCCATCTTGCTGAACAGAAGTTCATGGACATTAGCCGGCGGGCCAGCATGCGGAAGACTTTTGAGCAGGACAAGGCCCGGACGCGTATGAGCATGACCAGCGTGCGAGATACAACACTGCCGCGAAGCAGCTTGGCCTTGACAAGACCGCGCAAATCTATCGATCGGCTGCACAATCTCCGACGAAGCCTCGTCGTTGCGACTGCTGCTGGGCGTCAGTCTACGGCCTCGACTCCACGAGGCTCACTGGACATGCTGCGCCAGCTCGACGCAAGTAGCAAGTTGCCGTCGCGGACAACGGCTTTTGATACGGTTGATGAGCGAATCGACGAGCACCTCGCGTCCGACGAAGCGGGCGTATTCGAAAAGTGTTTCCAGCACGTAGATGACTTCGCGAGCGAGGGCCTCCGCACACTGCTCTACGCGTACCGCTATCTCGACGAGGAGGCATACTCGAGCTGGAAGGCCCTCTACCGCGCAGCCGAGACAAGTCTCTCGAATCGCCAGGAACTAGTCGAGGCAGCAGGCGAGCGAATCGAGCAAAACTTCGAGCTAGCAGGCGCCACAGCCATCGAAGACAAACTCCAAGAGGGCGTCCCCGAAACCATGGACAAGCTGCGCCGCGCCAACATCAAAGTCTGGATGCTCACAGGCGACAAGCGCGAAACAGCCATCAACATCGGCCATTCAGCCCGAGTCTGCAAGCCCTTCTCCGAGCTCTACATCCTCGACCGCCACAGCGGAAGCCAACACGCCGGCCATCTCCTCGAAAGCCTCACCACGACCCTCAACGACGTCGGCCGCGGCATGGTCCCCCACTCCGTCGTCGTCGTCGACGGCCAGACCCTCTCCACAATCGACGCCGATACCCAACTCTCCCTACTCTTCTACGATCTCGTCCTCCGAGTCGACTCCGTCATCTGCTGCCGCGCCTCCCCCTCCCAAAAAGCCAACCTCGTCCGCGCTATCCGCCGCCTCGTCCCCCATTCCATGACCCTGGCCATCGGCGACGGCGCCAACGACATTGGCATGATCCAAGCCTCCCACGTCGGTCTCGGCATCTCCGGCCGCGAAGGCCTCCAGGCATCCCGCATAGCCGACTACGCCATCGCGCAGTTCCGTTTCCTACAACCACTACTCTTTGTACACGGGCGCTGGAATTACCTCCGCACGGGGAAATACGTCCTCGCGACATTCTGGAAAGAGATTATGTTTTTCCTCGCACAGGCGCACTTCCAGCGGTTTAATGGCTATTCTGGTACATCGCTCTTTGAGTCCTGGAGCTTGACTGTGTTTAATAGCCTGTTTACGTCGCTGCCTGTGATACTGCTGGGGATATTTGAAAAGGATCTCGCGGCGGGGACGTTGCTTGCTGTGCCGGAGCTGTATGCTAGTTTTGGGCCTAGGGGGAGGGGGTTTGGGCTGGTGCAGTATGCGGGGTGGATGGTGATGGGTGTGTTGGGGAGTTTTGTGATATATTACTTCACGTGGGGTGATTTTGGGGCTGCGTTGGGGACGCAGGATACGAGTTTGTATGCCATGGGGGCGTTGTGTTTTACGGTGGGCGTGATTTTTATTAACGTCAAGTTGCTGTAAGTGCTTCTTTACCCCCCCCTTGGGCCTTAATGCACGCTTCCTTGATTTGCTCAAAGCAACCTACTTACTTACCTGTTCATACCTCTACCTGCGCAGCATCCTCGAACTCCACCACAAAACCGTCATCACCTTCACTGGCTTCTTCGTCTCCGTCACGGGCTGGTTCCTCTGGTGCCTCTTCCTCTCGGGTATGTACCCCCTCAAAGCCGGCAAAGACATTGTCCGCAACGCGTTTCTGCACAACTTTGGCCGCCAGCTCAGCTGGTGGGCGACGTTGCTGCTTGCGCTTGCGGCCCTCATCGTCATGGATCTGGTGGTGCAGAGCGTGCGGAGGGTGTACTGGCCGACGGACCAGGATCTCATGCAGCGGGTGGAGAAGGATGAGCAGGCGAGTCGAGCGCTTTACGAGGGATTTGCTGGGGATGGAGTGGCTGGGGCCCGGGGGGTTGAGTGTGGAGAGGATATCGAGATGCAGGATATTGAGGTTGAGGATTTCGGGGCGGACAAGTCTCGGGGGGAAGGAAGGGTGTGAGGGTGTGATGGGTTATCATGATGGAAAGGGTGACGACGACAACGATGGTGATTTTGACGGTTGACGGGTTTTTTACAGCACGGCGTTTGGGAGCATTGATGTTGACATGGGATTTTCAGGCTTGGGACTGGGTATGTATGTCTTTTTCTATTTCTTGTTATTTTTTTTGGGTATGTAAGGGAGCATTTACGCCGGGTTGGAAATGGAGGATCATCAAGGGAGCGTCATGGCAATGTGGATGCCGATACATATATATGGAAAACGACTTTCTAGGAATTGAAAGCATTGCAAGTGCGGTGAGTACTGTCGCCTGTTATAAATGACTTACCAGGAATGGGGCTTGCGATGATTCATTTGCACCTGTTCGCAACCTTTTGTGTTTTCGTGGTCGGATTCTACGACAAAGTACCGCTTTGTAAATTCGAAAACGAAACGCATCGAATCCAAAAGGCGACGACAATACTTATGCATCCGGCAGGGCGAGGCACAGAAGTGTTCTGAGATCGATGGGTATGTACTCTTTCAGACGCCAATAGCTGCAGTACCGACTTCTTTTCTGACGGTATTCATTTCTTCAGAGCCGTCCGTTGCGGGGTGCTCCTGGAGGTATCGTATCAGTAGCCTTCATCATGAGCAATTCATCATTCATATCCATGTGCTATATGCAGCGAGAATATCGTGCCTGCGCCAAAGTTCTGCTTGCAATCGTCAAGACTCAAGGCTCTTCGATGAAATTGCTGGAGAAATAGGCATCATACTTTTCAGTAGAGAATCCATCCTCGGAAGCATACATCAACTTGGCGGCGATTTACAGTTGACTCCACGGCGGCACGTTCATGAAACATCACCACAGTGAATCTTCCATCTCGCTCAGAAACCACGACCACTTCGGCAGCCTTGAATCCTGCATCCACAGGAAATCCGCCTCTTCCCCTCTTGCTTCTTGCTCTCTTGTTCTCCTACTCTCCTGCGCTCACACTCAATCTGATTCTGAGTGCGCATCCATCACGTCCCCATCTCCTTGTCTTGGGTACCCTGCGCATTCCCAAACATCAACGCATACAACGTCCGCGCATCTATCACCAATTCCATCTTCGACGACCTCTCCATACGCTCATCTCCATGAAAGTCCATCTTCCCACCCGTCTCGCCCGTTCCTCCCAACACATCCCTCACCATAACAGCCGTCCCACAGACATGCATCCGCACGTCATTCGACTGCGCCTCCGCAGCCGGCCTCACCACGACCCTCTTCAGGGGATACTCTTGCAGACGGCAAACCAAGTCTCCCTGCTGTGCGCGCGGCGATACCAGAGCGAGTTTAAAGGGCGTATAGTCACAAGAATGGCGCTGAATCTTGAGCATAGCCAGACGCGGCTCCTCGTTATAAACGCCACCATCACCATCACCATCACCATCGGCATCGCCGTGAGATAACGACGGCAATTCATGCACCCACGCTGATTCAAGACCAGGAGCCACCTCCCGATTCTTATGCCTAAAATTCCAGTACTCACTAAAGAATTCAGGACCATGGAACTCAATCTTGTAGTGCTGAAAGCGCGCCATACCCACAATCTTGCCCGTACCATCACCCACGCCTTTTCTTTTGACTTCTCCTCCTCCTTCTCCTCCTCTTCCTCCTCCTCCCCCTGCCCCCGCCTCTACAGCAGCACCGCCACTATCCAGAATCGCGCGCAACAAATTATCGTTCTCAAAGTACGCTCTGTCGAGATCCCCCCTGTATAATCGCTGGAGCTCCTCGTCCCACATATCAGTCATCTCCAGCGAAGACAGCAATTCACTCGTACAAGGCCCCAGAGAGACAATCACCCCATAGACTTCAGCCCAGAAAGATAACGCGGAGAGAGCCATCTCATCGCAGCCCCCCCTGGCTTGATTCGTACGCTCGTCCAAGAGGGATTCATCCCCGGGGGCATTCTCGAAGCAGACCACGCCGGAGACGGAGCCGAGAGCGTTTTCGCCGCCGAGCAGCTCGCGCACTAATTGGCAGAAGTAGATGCGTTGGTCGCATTCTCGCGGGAGGAGCTCGTGCCGGCTCATGAAGTGGATTGTGTCGGACCAGACTTCGAGGAGGGTCTTGTGGTAGTCCATGGGGAAGCCGCGCCCGTCGGTGGATAGCCCGACGAGGCCGTAGATCTTGTCGCGGGGGTCTTTGGCTAGTGCGCTGGCGTGGTTGGTGAGGAGGCTGCGGAGGGAGCAGCTTCCGTCGTATTTGTCCCGGCGGAGATGGTCGACCTTGAGGGGGCCGGTGGTGTTGTCGAGGGACTGGGAGGAGGCGTGTGTGCGGATCCAGGTGATGAAGGTGTCCCATTCGGTGGGTTGTTTGCCGAAACAGAGCTGGATATGGCGCGATTTGCCAATTTCTTGTAGGATCCAGACGCGGTCCCAGTAGCCGTCTGTCATGATTTGGTTCTTGATGTCGGCGAGGGGGTCTTTTGTGTGTGGATCTGGTTTTGTCGGTGGTGCCTTTGTCTTTGCCTCTGTCTTTGCCTCTGTCTTTGCCTCTGTCTTTGCCTCTGTCTTTGCCTCTGTCTTTGCCTCTGCCTCTGCTTCTACCTTTACCTCTACCTGAGATGTTTCCGCCTCTTCTCCCAAGTCTACCTCTCCCTCCGGTGCAATAGCACCAGAAGCAGCAGCACTCTTCTCATCAAAGAGCCCAACATATCGTCGCCCCAGCCACACAAGCGTCGAGCTAGCCCTCGTATAAATATGCGGCATAATACGCAACTGACTACTCCGCTCCGGAACATCCCTCTGATTAATAGAGAGCGCGTCGATCCAGATGGGCATATTCCGCGGATTCTCACGGAAATACTGCAGCGCATCCCACAGGTTTGTCGTGACGTACATCTCCACATCGTCGACGACAATGGTCTTTGTCAAGGACTCATCGCCCCAGCGGTATGATAGGGTCTCGTAGCGCGGGCGCTGGGCAAACGTCGTGGCGTGTAAATGGCAAACGATTCGGCCGTGGCTGTCGAGGTCGGTTTCGATGGTGACGACACGGATGCCATCTGTGGTTTTGGGTAGGGGGCGACTGGCGTATGGTTCGGCGGCGGCGGCGGTGGAAGCCGATGAGATCCTGATGACGGCCATTGCTTAGGGGCAATCGACGTAGGTAGCTATGTGTTGCCATGCTCCAGAGACGATGAGCTCGAGATGCAAATTGATGCAAAACCTTTTGGCAGGCTTCAAATTGCGCGTTTTCACCAGAGCAAGCTGGGCTAGCCTCTAGGAGGGTTCCAACTTCCAACATCCATCAGTCGTCTGGTGGATCATGTCAGGATGCCATTCAGGAATCAGGAGAGGCGGGGCACGGGCCAGTCCGTCATCCCAGGATTCCCAGGATTCCCAGCCGGTGAGATCTCGTTGCACGAAACTAAAACGCGGGTGGCCATACCATTGGTGCAGATCGATGCTGGCTCCGACAGGGGTCTACGGAGTAGGGCCGGGCAAAGGGGCGAACAGTGAACACATGGCAATGGGGTTTCACATGGCGAGGATTTGGTACATTGGCAAAAGCTCGCTTTCTGCATCATCCTAATGAGAATATTGTCAAAGCGGCTGATCAAATAGTCATACATGGTAAGAAAGTCTGCGTACAGTTTGAACCGCCCATTCCCTACGCGCGCGCTTATTACGCACACGCACACTCCAAAACATCATCCCCACCCCGACCACCTTATTAATGGGAACATGCCTCTACTTTGGCGAAATTGGCACAGGTAATGCGCTTCTTGTCGGCGAAATGGAACACGATGGACCGGTTGCCAAAGAAGCCCGGCGTGCCTTCCTCGAGCGAGCCATACGGATCGACGTACTCTGCGCGAAAGGGGTCCTGCGTGACATTGCCGTACTTGCCGCTCAAATCTCCGACCTGACAAGTCTGGGGTTTCGATGCATCGCAAGGCGGGCTTTCACCGCGCTGGTAGGGGTCCAGATGCGCGAGCGTACGGGTGCAGTTGCCATCGGCGGGGACGGGTCCAACATGCAGATGGTACACTGTTGCAAAGGAGAATTAATTCATGTTTTCTGGTGTTTTTTTTTTTCATATCTTTTCTAGAACTTTGAGAAAGGAGAGAGAGAAAAGGGGTAAAAGAGAGGAGGAAGCGTACTGAAGGGGCCCCCTTGCTTGGGCAGATTCTTAAAGTGCACCTTAAACTTGACGCCCTGGCCGTCCGGACCACGCTCAGCACGCACGTAGCCGCGAACATTGCCATCCAAGTCTCCTTTGTAAAATGCCTCCTTGGGCAAAGTGGCCTGGTAGATGACGCGGGGATTGTTCTGCGTCACCGGTGCGTCCTGAGTCTGCGCAGCGCACAGGGCCGAGAAGCCGGCAGCCAAAAAGGTCGAGAAGCGCATGATGATTGGGCGATTCGCGGAGTAGGAGTGACGTGACTAACTGACGAGATGGCGATTTAGGCTGGACACGTGCAGAAAGCGTTGCGCGGGGGAGGAAAGCGAGGAGAGACGGCGGGGAGAGTGAGAAGGTTATGAGCAAGTTATCGCAAATCACGGCGTGCCACAGACAAGTACATATAATATAAAAAGAGAGCGCATGCAACACGAAGAGCGATGGGATAAGTAATCGCTGCGAGCGAGCCTCGAGGGGTGGGAGGCTGGGTGGGAGGTTGGCCAAGACGTGGTGATTCATGCGGCTGCGCCGGAATGCTGCAAGGAGGCAAAAATAACTTGTAAGCGACGAGTCGGCAGGATTCCTTCCAAGTTCCAACTAATAACTGTACTTACTACTCCGTACTTATTGCAAGTCGCACAGAAGGAGACACGGGAGCCGTTCTTGCCCGTTGCTCGCGGCGTCTTGTTGTACCAAGTTACAACTATCATGCCTTGCTCTACCGTCATCCGTGCGTTGCAACGCAGAACAAGCCGCACACCAACTCGGGCAAACTGAAGAATTTGAAACTCGGCAAACCGGCATCCGCTAAGCCGTGCACGCATTTGAGGAAATGCATTTGTTTCCAATTGTCCAAGATCATTCGTCCCGTAGTGCACAGGCACAGGCACAGACAAGGCACAGGAGAGTCCGTGCATGTTGTGTTGCTCGAGTAGAATCTGATGAATGAATAGGTACATATGTATGTACATCTGTTGGTCAGTGCCAGGCAAACCGGGTCAAGGCCCGTGCGCCGTGCGTCTGCAGCCCAATGGGGTCGTTCGTCCCAACATCCCCCATCTCAATTCGTTTCTCCCGTCTAGGTACCTACATCATCTAGAAACATCGGATACATAACATGATTATAGTACATACATATTACATACGGTGTACATACTCACCCAAGTCAACCTGGCTCTCAGTCCTCATCATTCCCGGATTGACGTGCAGCAGGAAAGCCAGGCCGCTTCCCCGCCATTGGTTTGCGGCTCCTCTGGGAGACTGGGAACGCGCCCGTTCCCCATCCACTCCCGTGTTTCACCTTGCGAATAGCCAGAATGGATGAAACCCCCTGGAGCAAACAACGACGGCCTTGGACATGCTGTAATTTCCTTTCACCACGTTGGAACTTGGGCGGCAGCGTCGGTAGTGCATTTGTATCCTGATGAACAAGGGTCGTAGAATAGGTAATCTGATGAGGTCGGCTATTTTGCAAGTACATATAGGTACCTAGGTAGCAACCAACGAATTCGACTCTGATTTATGAGCCCAAAATAGGTACAACAACACAACGGTATTGTCCAGCCTGTTAAGGTTCGCAAATTATATCCTCGTAGATTCGGGTACCTGCATACCTATGTACTCCGTACGGAGAGGTATGGAAATAGCCTACAGGTCATACCTCTTCGCTTCCGGTTCCTCATCTCCACAGAATCCCTGTTGGGTTCACAAGGATCTGGGGCCCTTGTCAGGCACCGCGTAACAGACGTTGTACATAGACGTTGGTTGCAACTTGCTAATGTTATGGCCGGTCCGGCGAGCGCCGAGAGCACATTCGTAGGTGGGCATAGTCTTAGATAGCTTCGCTGAGACTTCTGTTTGCGATGGAAAGTTGAAAACGCGCCTACAGCATACAATAGGGACCCGGTACCAAATGAAGCAATGTCATTGCCTACAGATCTGAGATGATGAGAGTTCATGGATTGAAAAATCGACATCCCCACGTCAGCGTCACGCGTCTCCGCACATTTCAGCGCCTCTGAGTCCTGATGTGTGTGTTGTTGGAAGATTCAAGCTGTACCTTCCTTCTGCAATCTTGCGGAAGGCTATCGCCACTCCAACTCCCGAGTCTCATGCTATCCTATTGGGGACTGTTGTAATAAGGACGACATCTCGACTTTTCCATCTTTTCAATTGGAACATGTGTGTACATTGTATTTTCATCACCTAAAATTCGATTTGTCCTGGTCCATGACTCCATCCGTTTTTTTTCTATAATTGTCGGGAGTTGATCCGTCAGCAACCGAGTTTGGCGGGGCCTATGGGCTCCTGCGTTGAACTGCATGAACTCCAGCAAGAAATTGTATCTCGTATCGAGTCAATCAAACAAGATTGGACGATACCTCTTTATTATTAGCATTGGTGCTTGGACTAATCAATAACCGCAATGCACTGATCTTGCATCGACGAACTTCGAAGCGTCTAGGTAGGCTGTGGAAGCTACCTGCATATCTCATTCATCGTTTCATTCACGTAGGCTGGGCAACCTCGTGCAATCTTGTAGACGCAACTTGATACCGACAGATAGGTATGTGCATCTGTAGCTGCATGTTATCATACATCCTTGTGTAAAGTTTGCCGTTTACAAAGACCCATTGACTGAATACCATATAAAGACGCTGTATCCTGATGAACCGAGCGCAAAGAGAGCTTTGACAAATGTACGCCCGTGATGAAATGCAGACAGCGCCATCAAATTAAGGAAATTAAACTCGTCAGCTAATCGCGCAGATGTGAAACTCGTGGCGGCGAGTCTTGGGGTGGCCCCACTCATTTCGAGTGCCTGCCTTATCTCCCCCTTAAACCCCGCGCTGGAAGTGCACTGACCAAAAGCTTCAGACAACCAAGCTTGCCAGGACTAATGCTTTGAGCGTTCAGCAACTTTCAACTCCCACTCCTTTCCAGGCTATCTTGCTTCATTCTGGAGGACACAAAATGAAGGGCATCGACACTTTTCAACAGAATCGACGGCGTCGGACGGCGGAGACGAACAAAATGTACTGCTCCGGCCCGCCCAAGCTGCGAACACTGACGAGTGTCTTTCCCTTCATGGCAACAAGTTGAACCTCCGATCTCTTGAAGAATCATCACAAGCCCGTCGCGTACGAAAGTGAGCCGTTCATGTCCATCCTGAACCTCGATGCAGCTCATCTCTAGAATCCCGATTCACGAGTTTTGCGATGCGTACTGCCATGCGCTTATCAACCTCCAGTCTCAAATTCCCGATCCATGTCCGACTGAAATACTGCCTCCTGGCCTAGGACGCGGTACGGGACATCATTGCAGATGTGGGTGGTATCACGGACGCAGGCAGGTGTACTACATATCTCGGGCCTTTCGTGGCCTTTAGGGTGCGATGCTGCCCGGAATACCACGCTTCAATACGGTAATAACCACCACCACTTGCTTGGAGGGAGATTGAGGGGGAAAGTGGAAAATGGAAGGACACAAGCACGCAGACTTTGGGAATGGAGATTGCGACTGATGACTATCAGTCTATCACACGGCGCGCGAAATGACCAGAAACAAGGTTTCGACTGTTCGTGTCGGAGAGTTGGCCAGACAATGCCCGGCGCTGTGCGATTCCCAGGATGAGAGCCTGGAGAGTACTACATACGACCTCCAGTGTTGGACATGGCTCCCATGAGAAGTGAGCCTCAAGAAGTCTACTGTCCAAATACAATCTCTCGAGTGACGAATCGGATGTGTTAGATGGTTCATGGCTGTTCATCATTGCAATTCTTCCCATGGTATGAGGCTATGAGCGGCCATGGGGGGTTTCCATGATCTCGACTCAATTTGGAGGCCCAATGCTTCATTTCTTCGTTAAAATAAAGAGTACGCACCCTGGTGCGGCTACTGGACGGTCTGGACCCAGAGTCATTTGGGTGCAAGTGTGGTCAAAAAATGGGCACTGGGTAGTCGGATACTTGAATTGGACTCTTTCTCTCGAGCGACGAGAACCCGCGAAACGAATTATTGAGATCCTCTCCAAAGACTCTAAGACGTGCTTACGTGTTGGCTGGTGACTGATGTGCGTGACCGGGTCCCGGTATTGGCAATTTGGCAGGGCACTCGATACATCTGGCAACACTTGCTTGATTTGAAGTTGATGTCGGCCCAGAATAGGTCGCTTCGCTGAAGCTGCTGGAGGTCCATCTCATTCCAATTTCTCAATGGAGACGGTGCCATCAACAAGTGCATGGTGAGTCAGTGTCTACTGACCTTATGGATGCAGTGAATGCAGTACGATAGCACGGAGACTTTGGCAGTTTACCATTTTCAGGACTGCCCGTTCGAGATGGGACAGCGATCATGGCTCGAGAAAGTTATTTTTTATCTTATTCCATTTCGTCGGCCTGATCGTTGACCTGCTGAAGTCTGTGGCAGTGCTCACTGCTCAGTACGTATCCACATTGAACCTCATTAAGATGGGCGGAGAAGAAAGGGAGCCGCGGTTCCCGCGCAATGCGGTTGAAACGTTTCAATATTGACAATTCACTGCCACGATGGACGACATGCAGTCTGCAGAGAAATGGCTTCATGTCTCCGCTCTGCGCCAAGTATGTCCGCTTATACGTTCTGCTTTTGTGTATGACGATCTAGTCGTTCAAGAGCTAGTGCAAAAGGGAGATGGAAGACTCAAAAACAATTCCTTTGAATGGCGTGAGTCGCGTGACAGACTTGTTGCAACTTGCGCGGCTCCAATGTAACGGTCGATGGCTGCATGGTACACTACATTGTGCGTCGACGATGTCACGAATCACGATTCACGATCCTCCGTTTCGAAAATCCAAAAGCCGCCATTCCCGAGCGAAGAACTCAAGTTTGTCTCGGAGACTCATGGTTTTTTCGGATGTTGATGGACTCTTCGGAGACTCATGGGCGTATTACTATTGGAGACTACGTCCCGAAAATGTCTTCTTTGTCACCATTACCCCGCCAGGCTCCAGCCCACCAAGACAAATGCACTGTTTATCGACCCGTTTGACGTTTCAAAAATGCGTCTTTTCTCTCCAATGCACGGTCGACGGTCGTCAGTGGTCACACGTTCCCGCACACATTAGAAGGAGCGTTGATTCATTCGTACTTCAATACAGATACGTAAAGTCTTCGACTGTTCGACATACATTAACTCAAGATGAGACTATGGAGTCCAATATAGGTAGATCTACACCAAGGAGAGATAAGTCCAGAGCAAGAGGACCTCGGGTCGCATTTTGGCAACTTCTTACAATAATACAGTAGTAGTGCAGGAAATAGACGGTACACTGTACACTGTACAGAGAAAAGAAAATACCCTAGCGCTTCAATACACATGCCTGCTTGCACCTGTTTAAACTTTATCTTCATCCCACCCACCATGGTCCATTTCTTCTTGCCACGTATATACATTATTGTTATCCACCACGCCGAAGTAGTCCGATTCGTCCATTGTAGCGCGTCTCAAGGTGATAAATAAGGGAAGCCCTTCTTTTGCCTCTAGCCAGACATCTTGTCTTGACCAAGGCCGCGTCCAGACCTGAGACAGCAAATTGGTGCGTAGCCCTCAGCAATGTGGAGGACAAGCCAACGTGGATTGTCTGGAAGGTAATTCCTGTACAATGTCAGGTGTGTGTGTTTGCGGTTATGTATTTCCATTACGTAAAAGGCGAGAAATACACACACATACACACACACCTTGGAATTTGAATCCTTGACATCGTACAATAATCACCTTCCAAGTTCCAGATAATCCACGTGGCACGGTGGGCCGTTTGACGCCGACGGGCTCGCCTCATCTATTTTCATTTGGAGTGCGGCTTTTTGCGTCTATCTGACCGGTGCTGAGATAGCATTGAGTACTTGTTGGCATTATCTCCCACAAGTCCCTGCCTTTTATGGCCATCAGTTTTGCCTTACAAAAGAGTTTGCCTGTGCGCGGCAGAGTTGATGACCACAAAGGCATGGCCAAGACTTGTGGGAGATCATCCCAAAAGTGATTTCAGGACCATCTCGGCACCGGGAAGATGGATGAAAAAAGCCGCACTCCAAATGAAAATAGGTGAGGCGAGCCCGTCAAATATCATATATGGAACAGCTGGAAGGTGGCAGATATTTTATTGCATGGGAATTTGTCGGACGACTCAAAGATAGGCCATGTCCTGTATCGGCGTAAAGGTACGTAAATGGTAACAGCGCAAGACTGGCATCTCTCATGCTTCAACCCTTTGGCAAAATAACCTCACATTCACGCGCCAAAAGGTGAGTGAGAATGTGAGCTTTTTTTTACGCCCCCACTGTGTGTCATTGTACAACCCGCTGGCAGCTACTAATGAGCGACAAAGCACCACGGTGCCAGTCACTACTTGATCAACGTGCTGGCCATTTAGGAATAATGGCCATCCGACCAGCGACAGCAATGAAAAGTTAGTCGAGAGCCAAACTATGACGTTCCAAATGATGCGGGATGTTCTCAGGCACCCGCGATACACATTCATGGCAACCGCAGAACTTCTAAAATTCCCAATGGTTACACCTTGAATTTCGAAACAAACACCCTTGAAGAAGACGGGTAAGCCATTCATCCCCATGAGATTAATGATTGATCGACAGAGTGAAAACGAAGGGTGTTAGAAAGAGTAAAGCGCGAAGAAGTCGCCAGAGGGGAAGAAACTGGACAGTGGACATCGACGAAGAAAGCCGACTAGTTCCATCCACGAAGCGAAGAGCCGGCCCTCTTTGCCGAAATCTGAAAACTAACTTGTGAGAAACAGAAAGACGGCCATTAGTCGAGGTCTCATGTTCTTAGAACACTCAAAAAGAGCACACAAAGTAAAAAAGAAGAGCACCGGCGCAGCGGCGCTCTATTCAGAAATGCTCAATGAAAAGCAAGATAAGTAATCCCCATTTCCATTTTCCGAATTAACATCCCCGAACAATAAACCTGTTGACTTTGAACACGTACTGATATAACTTATCAACTTCCAATAATTCCTTTAGCAAAACAGCTCCGCAAAAGGCTCCTAGAGGCTAGCGATCCAACGAAAGCTTCCGTGTATAGCTTTCCGCCGCCCTCGCGATCCACGCGTCAATGTTCCTGTCTCGACACGGCGCATGGAGCAACAACTGATCCTTGAGCTGCACGACCTCACGCGCAAGCTCGTCACGTTCGGCCAACAGCTTTTCCGTGTCCTGGTTGGTCAATTTGAGTTGTTCTGCGTGCTTCTTGACTCTCTTCCGGTATCCAGAGGCCGCTAGACGGTTCCGTTCCCGGGCGTTGCTGCTATCGGCCTGGGAACCACTAGCTGCAACGCCCTTGGACCTGGTAGAACTAGAAGGCACTGATCTTTTGCGGACTCCAGCTCTTCTTCTACCAGGCTTGTCGGAACCTCTGGTCTTTGGTCTCTGATCGGGAGAGGAAAGAGGCTGAGCAAGGGTATGAGGGGCACTTTCATCATTGGAAAGGGGAGTGGATTCCGGATGAGATTGTCGTTGTCGTCTTGAAACTTCGTCTGACGACGGGAAGTGCTTAGTGGCTGAGGCCGCCAGGGTCACACTGCATCGATATTGGGTCCGCTGGGGTCAAGACTCTGACTGTGGGTGGGTTGGTCGCGATGTTTCTGTCAAAAGAACATCGCGCGTTAGAGCTTGGAGTGATCGCGTCCGCCCCGTACGCCTGAGCTGCATAGATATCATTCCACTGGAAGTTCTGGAACGTCTCACCGCAGAAGCCTGGGCAGTTCGTGGGGGCGATCACTCCGGACATGGAGGGGATGGGGGTTAAACAGGATTGCTGGTCCGGAGGCAGACCAACGATATTTCCATTTCCAAGGTCAAACGGTAGGGCTGACGTGTCGGTCAGACCAGTGGACGCTTCATAGAGGGCTACGTTGGTCCAAAGCGAATTGAAGTACGCGCCAGTGTCTGTAGGAGGTGCCTTTGAGAGGAGCGTCATCGACGGCATGTATAGGGATAGCTGGGGTAGAGTCTAGAGCTGTGAGCCCGGAAATGGAAGAGCCTGAATGGTTATGGCTAAAGACCAGGCCTTTTATTATCGGGTTGGGGAAAATCGTCGATGATGGGCTCGCTTCGCGAATGTCAATGGGGGCCGGCCGACCGGGGTATCGAGATTCGAGAGGTCACAGGCGGTGACTCGTGAGAAGTCTGTACAGTTCCACGACAATGAAGCATAAAAGTATATCTAAGGAAGAAGTCTGGAGGAAAGAGTGGGAGGGAAGAGAGGATTCTTTATACCTTTTTTTGCTGTGTGTATGGTGTGACTGCACATCAAATGGAGATGAATTCCAAGTGGAATCCACTGTGCAGCCTTAGCTACCTAAGTCCATCCACGACTCCACGGGCCACAACAAGATTACTTAAAACACATTACGGTTCTCAATTATGCTTCATTCAATCCAATCCTACCTTCTTCAATCGTCCTTCATTGGCATGATGCATCCCGTCCTTCTTTCTCTGATAGGCTGTGATGGCGCTCACACTTGAACTTTGAGCGACGAAAATGGAGTCATGGAGTCATGGAGTCTTTGGTCTCGAACTCGGTTACGCAGAACCGCAAAGGATGGAGTCAAACCTTCATGCGGCAAGGCACTTCTTGGGATTCAAGGTGCTCTTAACTGTAGAAATTGCCTCTCTGAGACTAGGTATTGACATGCTATGTGAGATCTTGGGCATTAGCACTCAACTCAACTCCAAGGTCTCCACTCGGCGGCAAGCCGCAAGCGTACCAATTTCCAAAGATGGCAACATTCAACGAAAAGCATCGCGAGGAAACACACAGCACCGGACTAGATGAAAAGGACATCCCTTTTTGGCAGTTGAATGCCGCATGGCCATAATTATCCATCCTGGCTAGATATGTATGTAGTGGTGTTGAAACTTGAAGGGACTCGAGCTCCGCCGTCCGGACACGCAGACCTTGCTCTCAGCAAAACCCAACCGCAGTGTTGCAGTTCTACTACTCCATAGGAGATCAATACCAGCATCCTTTGCCAAGGCCCAATTCTCAATCAACATTGTGGGCTCGATGTCCGGTTCCGCTGGAAAGTCGAGAGTCGAGACTCGAAAAGGGGACCAACATCAGATCGGTGGGGGTGAGCGTAGCATATCGTATGGTGGGGCGGCTGCGGGAACCAACCCTCCGGTCCCTCCCTCCATGACCAGGATTCGGATGCGCGGCTCACTAGCTACACGCCCTCCTGCGACCGTGACCGTGGCCGTCGCAGAGTCACGTAGCACGGAAAGCTTTGCTGCGCGACATCGTGCAAATGTGACCACTGGCAGGATACATACGCTGCTCGGCTCGAGGATGTTGAAGAAGGAATGCAGGCAGGTAGGTAGGCAGGTAGGTTGCAACCACCGGAAGGGTTGCGATGCACTGCAATGAGTTGGCGCTGCAAAATTGAAGAAGAAAGGAAAGTTGAAAGTTGCAATTCAAAATTTCAAAGGCCGGGAAAAAGAGCCGGTGCTCGTGGCAAGTGGGCCGCGGGCCGTGCCCCCTCCGCGTACCGTAGGTATTCTTTATTAGCGGAGACTTTTCCGCCGACGAACAAGGGGAAAGCTTGTCAGGAACGGCCGCTGTCGTCTCGATCGGGAGTTGGAGGGCCTTTCAGATTGTTCGTTATCTTCCGTAGTGATTCCGTTCTCCGTATGCAAACTGGTATCCAAATTCCAATCTAGGTCGTCTCGAATCTCGATACATGTAACCCGCCATTTGCATGGCGCCATACGATAACGGACTCACGGAGTATGTCTGCCGCCATTGGCACCCCGGGCCAGGGGCCAGAGGAGTCAGGACCAGCGGAGAAGAGCAGCGGCAACCGCAACGCAGCAAGAGGGAGAAGAACAGGTTTGAATTCTGCACTCACACCCTCCTGTCACTGTTCAGTGTTGGTCTTGTTTGCTAGATAGTAGTAGAGCCTAGGCACGATCTGATAATACAGCATAGCAGCCAGCCGCCAGCGTGCTACGTTTGCTCAACTTTTAAGTGACAAGATAACAGATTCAGGGATTCCCGATTGTGATATGCCCATGCTATTTTCTTTGCAGGGTATGTACGATTCTGGCACATCTGGAGTCACAGTTGTACCACTGAGTCACTGACAACTGTTGTGGACATTTCCTTAATCCATTGTCACTGTGACAATCTTGAATCAGTGTCACATGAAAACGGCACAGAGATGGCCCCTAGGGGGATGAACTTGAGACGAATGAGGAAACTGCAAGTGACAAGTCTGCGATTGTCGTACACACATAGATCTCATATCCAGGCGCTTCACCGCTTCCTATTTGGAAGAGGTGGAAATTCATCAAGAGAAAAGGAGTAAGCTTTCACCGAAATTCGTCTCAAGCTGCAGCCTCCGCATCGTCACTGACGATCGTCGATGTCAGTGTACACCTGCTGGCAGCTGCTCGTGCTGGACACATGAGTTCATTCCACGTTGCAATCATCTGTAGCTGATACTCTTTACACGTACAGTCCTCTGCATGCAATCCGTTCACCACAATGTGACAGTTCTGAATTGACTACGCCCGGCGCTCACGGCCCTCGCATTCTCGTACGACTGTAGGTAGTCTGTCACCTCGGCGCAACCCGCCGATCAAACATAATACATGACTGATACACTCCAAACGCCAACTAGATTGGTGAACATTCGAGAAAAACAGGGAAAGACACAGTGAAATGGCGGACAAAGAATACATGAAAGAAAAAAAGAAAACTGACAGACGTCCCTGGGTCCCATCTCATCATCTCATGACTCGCCAGCTGGCCCAGCCCTGCTACCCTTCTAAGCCCAATCGTGAATCGTCACGTCTGTAGACTGTAGGTACTGGATTCCTCAAGTTGACAGCAATCGGGAGGGAAGTGTCAATTATCTTCACCAGCATGGCTCATGAGACATGAAACGCAAGGGCTGCAAAGGCGCCCGTGGACGTCGGACGGCGCGTCGTCAGTGGTCACACAACTCACAACACACTACACTAACATCGTCAGATGTCGACTTAGCTCTGTGATTCCGGAAAGACAAATAGTCCTACACTGTGCAGAAAAGGTCACCTGGCAACGAGAAGATGAATCTCAGAAGCATATGAGAGAAGAGTGAGATATTTTTGCATTTTAAATTGTAATTTCTAAATTGGAAGCCCTTTGCGCTGTAGCCTCAGGCTGTGTGCATTCCATTGGCTCTTATGCTTATGCCATGGAATTATCGCGCCGTCTTCCACAATAGAAGCAACTTAGCAAGACACAAACGACTCACGAGAAGAATACAACGAAACACGAAAAGGAATACGGAGTACTGTGAAGGAAGAAACCGGCATGTACCGAGGCCGGCCGCCGGTGGGCGAGCTCATTCGGTGGCAACCTTTGGTCGGGAGCCGGCGAATAAGAAGGCCGGGATGCAGTCGGAGCACATTCCGTCAAGTCATCTTGGATCGATCTACATATGAAGTAAGGAATAGAGAGCAAGTCAGCGGCGACTCAGCGCCAGAGGCCAAGATTGTTGGTGGGGCGCTCGTGTTCGGCCAAAGAATACGGGAGTACATGACAGGTCATGCCGGAGGAAAGTGTCGCGACGGATAATAGTGTAGTGAATAGACGCGAGACCTTGGTGAAGCGCCCGCTCCATATGCAGCCCATGGCTGACGACATGAGGGATGGGAGTCGTTGGGGTCGCCTCCTGTGAAACGTCCACCCGATTAGGCGCCTGGTTGTAACTCGCATTCTGGTATTTGCGTACCTCATAGGTAATACCGATACAATTGAGAACGGGAATATAATCGCATTGGGCCCAATCCTAGGTCCCACGCGAATTCCCGACTTTCACGTATTCTCCATGACTTGTTAAGTTGTCCTCCCCCGGACCCCCCCTCTTCTTCCCGACGCGGCGCAAGTGCATCCACACTATATCCCAGAGACGTTGTCAGAGAGGTCCACGTTGCCATGCCGTGCGATTGTGACATTGGATGCTTTGAACTGCTGCATGCACTCAACTCAGCGGAAAGATCTCCGAACTCGAACAACATCGTCAATCTCGATCCCTTGACACTTACTTGTTGAGATGCGCCTCCGGTCAGTCCTTGACGCTGCACGCAAGAGTCAAGACTTGGGTAGTCAGATCAGACAGTTGTCAGTGACCAGGCCAATACTCTATTCGCCCGAAATCGATGCGAATTCAAGTTTCAACCACGACGGTTGGAACTTGGTCGTGTGGGAGTCTCGGTGCGAAGGACATCTGACATTATGAGATGAGCTGTCACGGTGGTCACGGAAACAACAAACCGACAGATCTGATCTTCATCCATCGTGACCTTTACCGCCAGCGAAGCACCATTGGCATAATAGAGTCAATGCGGATTACTGATCGGACACGTGCCGCTTTGTGTCATACTGCTACATTGGGCTTTTGCCAACCGATTTTGCCTGATCGTGGAGTCGGAGTCTGGGCAGAGATATCGCAACAGGATTTGGAGTGGCCGCCATTGTCAACTGGGCACAACAACGTCATCGTAGCCAGACACGATCCGATTGTAAAAAAAAGTTACTTTGAGTCTTGAGATATAGGTTCGTCCATTCGTGTTCAACATGTCAACAGTCAACGTGGTATGGAATGCGTCATTCGGAATATGAAATGGACATTAATCATAATGAATTATAGTTTTTATTCTTTCATCTGCTATATTCTTTGTCAGCACCTGCCTTGCACGAATCCCCCGCCCTCGGTTTCCATATTTTTCATTGGAGCTACTTGCATCAGTTGCGACTCATCACTTCTATCCCTTTTGTTCATGTTGTTCATGGAACTCGGGAGGTGGCAGTGGCATCTGCCATCAAATCATCCCCCCCCCCCCCAAAAAAAAACATGATCAATTGGGATTCTTGTCGAAAAGATTAGTATATCTTTCCATGATGACATTGTCTTCGAATTGATTGGCAAGGTATTCCACGGTCGCGGTATCAGGCTCAGACAGCGCGCGGTCCAGATCCAACATGAAGGTCGCTCGAATCTCACCCGGCTTTTGATGAGTATCATTGTTCTCGAGATCTCGCAGGATTTGGCTAGCTTTCTCACTAGACATGCCGCCCTTGCGAATCGTTAATGATAAAAGTCCCCTGGTAATCGATTTGGCAACGCGCCATGAGTGGCTCAGACTCTTGTAGCCGTACAGGCAATGCAGGAGGTACGTGTACCAGTCTTTGTCCTTGGGGTTCGTTTCCAAAATCGCATTGGCTACGTAGATCAAAGCCGTGTGCCACAATATGGTGACGCTGGATGACTCGTAGTTCTGTCGATAATTCACGATGAGCTTCTTGAGTTGGGCGGTAGAGGTTTCGCAGATGGCACTTGGACTACAAGTGTTGCTGGCAAAAGTCCGCAAGCGTTGATATCGCAAATGCCCACTACCGATGAAGGGGCGAAATAAATCTAGGATACATGCATGGAACCAGATACTGCTCCGGCACAATTGTGTTAGCATTGCCATCTCGACAAAGCACGAATGCACTTGTTGAATGTTTGTGAAAGAATACGCCGGGACAAAAAGAAAGAATGCACAAAGAATAATGCAAACGCGAAGAGGAAGAATAAAGTGGGATTCGAGAACTAACTGCATAACCTGCACGTGATGTGGAGTATATTGCTTGGACAACAGTTGTGGAGGTAAACTATTTGTCCACGCGAGAAGCTCTCGAAATTTGAACTCGGCAAAGGCTAGAGACCCTTCCGAACCCAACATTGTCTGGCCACCGACGTAATAGACCCATGTCATCTCACGGACAATAGTCCAAAACCAGCACAGATACGGAAATGTATCTCCCATGTACGCAGGTACCCAAGAGACAACTTCGGCAGGAAGAACAAGCGACGTTTCCGTGGTATCGACATGAGGCCCTTTCGGCACCGCTATAAGCGGAGGAGACGATGGATAAAGCATTCCCGGTTGGTGATAAAATAGCGACATGAGCCTGTTTATCATGAAAAGAAACGCATCGTAAGTCTTTTTGTTACACACGCCGGGCAGGAATCGACGTCTTTGGATTCACGGTGTCACCACTTACGTGAGCCAATTGAATATACCCCACGCCGCATACATGTGCGCCGCCTTGGCTGCGCCGGTAAGATGTCGAAAAGTGCGAGTCTCTTGGGAGCTACCTTGAGCTTCCGCACTGAACAAACCCATTCGCCCGGCCATGTCAGTGGCCTCTGCTAGGTACTTGAGCACCGCGTGATCTCTGCCCTGTCCAAGATAGCCCATGCACAAGAACTCGGCTGCGGCGAGTGTCAGGGTCGAATCGTGACCCAGTTCTCGTTCGGCTGTCCAAAGAATCTCCGCTTCGACACAGAATGCAGTCGCCAGCGCGTCCGTTTGTGGATCTAGGGCACTGTACATTTGCTGTGAGAGCAAGTTTGAAGTCAGTGACAAGTGCGACAGGTTTCGACGATGAAGCACCGTTCACACAGATGAGAATAAGCAGTGAGTATGTAACGTACACAGGCCCAGTAGAGCATAGCATTGATCAACAGTGAGGAGCAGTACTCATGCTCTTGCGATATCAGATTGGACACGAACAACTCAGGATCAAAGTGGCCGAGAAGCGGATGATCAGTTTGCAAATACAACGATATGCATTTCGCTGCCAAATCATCTCCTATATCGATGCTTGTCCAGTGTCGGATGTTGAGTTTACTCAGTCGTGGATCGCATAGCGTGACATCGCCAATCCTGCTTCCCTTGTCGGGATTGGAAACCCTTGATGCCGGCCTTCTTTCGGTATCAGAATCCGTCCTGTGGGGTTCAAGGGGCGTGCTTCTTCGACGTCAGTCTCTGACTCTCCGAATAGATCGGCGCTCTTCTTTAGACTCAATACGTACCCGTCAGCTCGCATCAGGGCTGGTTGAGTGCCTTCGCGGTCAGGATAGGCCACCGGATTCTGCGACTCCCACCCATGGAAAGGTCCTTCCATTTCGTCACCTATTGATGACTGGATACTGCCACTGGCATCGCTTTGGTACTGACGGCTGTCAGCAGCTCTTTGTCGCAACGTTGACAAGATTGTCCAAGCGTTGGATTCTTCGCCCAGCTCTTGCAAAACTCGACTCCTGCCAGACTCCGGCAGCTGAGCGAGTATCCGGGTGACTTCGACGACAACTTCCCTAGATTCTCTGGTCATGTCTCCTTCGTCTCTATACTCGCAGCTATGACTTTTCCCCTGACAGTTGGAGCATCTTGGACGATTACCATCGCACTGTGCGAATATATAGCATTCGCGTTCTAGTCAGCAACCCATATGTTTTTGGGAGGGGCAGTTTTGAAGTTTCAAGTACGGACTCTGATCTTTCTTCTCCTACAGTCGTTGCACGCTACTGCGACTCCCACGCGACGTCTCTTATTGTCCAACGTTTGCGGAGTCGTCGCGGACACTTCCTCTGCCCCAGGGACCCAGGGTCGAAGGGGTACATAACGACGGTCCATCAGCGAGCCTGTAGAAACCCATCGGGGGGCATCTCGAATAAAACAAGGTACGTCAATATGCCCCTGGGTCGCGTAGGCCCTCGACCAAAGGCATAACTAGAGGTTGTGAGTGCAGGATGGCCGTGATTAATGTGGCACACTTGATCCCGGATACAAAGGAATGAGGGCGGAGTGGCAGCAACGGAGAGTGCTCCGAAACCAACTGGCCAATGAGGGCCATCGATTGCGGATGTTCGTCTGCTTATTTCGCGAGATGACGTTGCCAAGGGGCAAGTATCGCAGCTTTTTAGGGAGTCGACGACTCGACGGTTCTATCGCGACAGCGCCACAACAAATGGTCGGGAGGAAGCGAAAACAAGGGCTTCATTGACAATCGACGTATGGCTATTTCAACATTTAAGCCGGTTCGTTGGTGGCGCATAGGTACTCACCAGTCAATTGTCTACAGACTACGGTCTCGTCATGCTGGGAAAAGCTGGGAGCGGAGAGACTCGGAGAGGGTGGCGATGGCATGTAACAATGTTGTCAAGGAAGCCAGCCACGCAAATCTAATACATGCATGTACATGCAAGTTACTTGCCATGACCTGAGCAGGTACCGTCATGAACCAACGGGTCACGTCTCACAATCCACTCGACGAGAAACTCTTATCATTATTCCGTGCGCCTGTCTTCACAATACCTCATCTTCGAGGCCAATTCGCGCCCTGCCTGATGTTTTAGGACAGTGAAAAACATGGGAGTCAGCCATCACTATCAGGCCAATGATTGCCAAGGAACATGGGATTGGGAAGGAGGCAGCTGTGGTCCGTGGAGTTCCGAATCACGCAGATGCAGTTGTCCTTCTAAGTTCTAACTTCTGCGTGTCTCGTACGTAGCAATGCAGATGCAGTAAGACGAAGACGACGCTTCCGCGCGAAATTCTCCGTCCTTATCAAAACCCAAACAGGTTGCGGTACCAGGGATTGAACCAGTCTCCAGACAATCGACTTCAGGGGTTCGTGTCTCCGCCCCTCGTGCAAAACCGACTCGAATTCTTGTCCTGCTGCTGCGCTGTCTTCAGAATTCCCGGAGTCACACGCAACGCGTCAACACAAGGACGATGCGCAAAAAAGGCATGTGAATCTTGGCTGCGTGACTCTCAATGTTGCGCAAGGGGCGGATTCTCCAGCCTCTTCATCTGATTCGTGGACGGAGGGCCCTCCGGTGAGGCACATGACGCATGCTGAGTGGTGGCTTCAATACATGTCGTCCGCAAACTCTTGACTGAACAGAACGCGCATTGTGTACATGTACACGTATATACACCTGGTGCTTCTTGTAGTTACATGACAAGACGACAACCGTAAACAAGACATCACAAAGCGAAGCAGGAGAGAATCATCATCATCATCGGCATGAAGATGGTGACATGGTGACATGGTCATCTCAAGACTCATCCTGCGCGTCAGACTTGTACAGTGGTCAGTTGTCTCTCCTCTTATGGCTTCTTCAATCTTCAGAAGCTTCTCTATCAGCACTCTGAATAGAATCACCAAAAACTCGGCTTGCTTGCTAATGAAAAACATGAGCCTTATGTACATGAAGTAGCAATTCGTCTCCCACCCGTATATTGATACAACCATAGAGTCCAGCCGGCGCCGCGGCCCGCCCAGGACGCCCGTGCACATACTGTTTAGTATTGTCTCGGTCCTTGACGGGAGATGAAATACGTCTAAGAAATACAGTACCCCAAAGCCATAGCGATCTTCTCACACATGGTGTTGTAAAGCTGACGATTGAATGACGATGTTGTGTGGGGGAAGGCTGGGAGCCTGGTCGTGCCGTGCCGCAGGCGGCAGCCCGCTCGGCGCTTGCCACGGGAATGGGCAGCACACGTTTTTACCAAGAATAAGAGTTATTTTTTTCCTTGGCAACTATGCTATGTTGTCCTGTGCTTTTTGGCTGTTCTCCTTGCTAAGTCTCTCATATGAAGCAATGAAGCATTCCACAGAACGGTTTGAGGCCAACAATAACGCATCGCAGGCTTCACCTTCAATTCAATCCAGCGCTATGAGGCCAAGAGGGAACCCCGAGTAATAGTGTGGATCCGTAACAATAAGCTGATTGATAAGTTAGGAAGCATCAGCTGAGAAGTTATAGCATCGATCACATGAACGAAGTTACAACGAGAGTAGCAAACGACACTTTGCGCAATCCAAGGACCAAGGGCATGTCAATTGAGTAAAGTTGCGTGACGCGTCAAATGCTGCCCCCACGGGCCACAAGTTACCCAAGAAATTGCTCTGAAAAGCGACGCCACGAGCTCTCCTGCTTGATCAGGGCATCATGAAGTTCTATTCAGTGTCGCTTTATGCATGGTGGCTTGATATGTCACATTCCCTCTCCGTTATCAGGAAAGGACTTATCAGCTGGGCTGGGCAACTCCATCCACGATGAAAAGGCCAAGGCCTGGCCATGAGGATAGATATTTCTGACTGCTCATGGTGCACATCACGCTGTCAGTCAGGCCGGTTACCGGTGTCATGTCTTACGTAACTAGAACAAGGCGCGCCTACACAATGGGAGGGGATTCATGAATCATTCCCAGAACTGCCTGTCTGCGATTCGTCATGGGTTGCCGCGACATTGAGTTTATAGTGACACAGGAAATCCATTCACGAGACGAACCGAACGGTCCGAACCTTGCCCAAAGTAACACGATATGAGAACAGGAGCTTGATGCAGCAGACTGATTTGCGGTTCCAATTCCACATCGCTATTGCTTTGTCCGACGAGCGTCGAGCTTCGGGCGAAGAATCATCCAAGAGACCATTGAAACCACGGGCCGCTCACAAAAAAAGGAAACTCACATCATCAAAGCCTAAACACATGATCACGATTCGCCAGCATTGTCGGAGCAAAACTATTCGCCAAGCAAGTTTTTGCAACAGAAGTTTTGAAAAGTGGATCGGCCATACGGCCACGCCCCACGCTCACTATTCGCTTGTCTTTGACAACGGTCAACGTCAATTCATCAACCATCAACATACAAACTCGTCGATTTTTGCTCTCGCGCATCGTGTTCTATCATTATCATGTATCTTCTAGTTCTGCCATCGAATTGAACAACGAATTGGTCTTTCCACACGGAACAGCGACTGACGCACACTTCGTAAGCGAGCCAATTCCAATTTCCAGATCCTCGCCCTTCAAAGGCATTCGAATCAATTGAGGAGCTTCGAATCGGACGGCGGTACACAGCCCGCAGCAGATGCACCGACCTTGCCAAGAAGTAGGGGCTTCCAGTGTCCCATCTCCTATTCAGTGCATTGCCCAGAGTACTTTACAAGACTCACTGGAACCGAGCCCATAGCTGCCGTCAACACCAGGTTCAGATGGCGGACAGCGGCTCAATCCGGGCATCAGCCGCGAAAAGACGCATATAAGATGGTAGATTCACGATCGAAGATCCCATATATTGTTCCGAGAAACATGAAGAGGTCGTGCCATGGTGGTTGCGTTCCCTGATTGACTTGGCCGAAGGAGGCTGGAACCAGGCATCAGATCCGGAGTCGCCTGCGCACATATCACCTCCGAATGAACGAACTTTGCTCATTTTGCATAATATGCATTGTCTGATATTGTTTCCCCTTGCTTTTCCAAATACACTTCCAAAATAAACATCGAAAATCGTGACTTCATAATGTGCCATAAAGCAGGTACCTATGTATGTACATTCAATGTGATTTACTGTGAGGTGGGTGTGGGGGTAAGCGGGCGTGCAGGTGTGTGGGAGTGTGCCGATCAAGAGCGCTAGCCAGATGAGGTAAGGACCCACCTTTTCAAAACTTCTGTTGCAAAAACTTGCTTGGCGAATAGTTTTGCTCGCCTCAAACATGTCTTTTGGAGGTCCTTGTGTAAAATTAGAAATTGCAGTGACGCTAAATAATAGTAAGCTCAGAGCTGTGCCAGGGCCCAGGCGCCAAGAATTACCTAGGTATTTACTATCGACAGGGATCCTTATCTTAGCGCGTATCGATAAGCTCTAGTGTCTTGGCAATGCCCTCCGTACTGTTTCATATTGCGGCCTTAGCTTCAAGGCACCAGCCTTCCGTGCGTCGCCTACCCTAGCGGCAAACGACCGACAAGCTGTCCTGACTCCGCGAACCGCTTTGGCAAGTCCGGCTGATGGGCCATCTTGGCCGACGAAAGCAACATCGCAGCTACAATCGCACCGAAGCCGGCCCAGCTGCAATTCCCTCGCACACTCCTTTGCAGTCTCCGACCGATTCCATTTCCTCTTCTGACGATCTCCGCCATGGCCAACTATTACGGTGGCCAGCCTAACGAGCCCCAGTACGGCGCGCCAGCTGGCGGGGGCGCGCAGAACCTCCAATTCTACACTTCGTCCTATCTCCCGGCGGTCTCTGGGACTGCCACTCCACAACAGGCGTCCTACGGCTATGGCGCTGGCCCGTCGAGCAGCTTTGGCTCGGCTGGTCAACCTGGATTCACCTCTGCTGGGCTCGGCGGTGCTGGTGTATCGGGACGCATGGGCGAGCATGGGGGGTTGAGGACAGGATGGCTCGCTGCGTTTTCGACGGAAGGGTATGATGGCGAGCCCCCCTTGCTAGAGGAGCTCGGAGTCAACTTTGGACACATCCAGATGAAGGTATGCTACTGCTACTATGGAAACTTGATACATCACACACTCCCTCTGCTTGTGCAATGCGCGCCGAAATAGAATGTCCTTTGCTGATGACCATTTCTCTGGCAGACACTCGCAGTGTTGAACCCATTCAGACACATCAACCAACACATCATGGACGACTCAGACCTCGCCGGACCGATCCTGTTCTTCCTTCTGTTTGGCACATTCCTGCTTTTCTCGGGCAAGGTGCACTTCGGATATATCTACGGGTTGGCCCTACTGGGATCAACATCGCTTCACATGATCTTGTCACTCATGTCGCCGACAGAAGCTGCCTCGGAAGCGTACCACCCTCAATACAACGAACCTCCTCCCTCCCAGACTTCCAGCCAGCCGGGAGGTCACTTCTCCCCCACGCTCACGTTCCCGCGATCAGCCTCCGTTCTCGGATACTGCCTTCTCCCGCTTGTCCTGACTAGTCTCTTTGGCATCATCATGCCCATGGACACGCCCATTGGCATCGTTCTCACCACAGCCGCCATCATGTGGTGCACGTACAGCGCAAGCGGCATGTTCTGTGCTGTGGGGCGAATGAAGGGCATGCGCGGTCTGGTAGCATATCCTTTGGCGCTGTTCTACGTCGGGTTCGGCATCATGGGGGTTTTCAGCAGCAGAGGCAGTGGCTCGCTGGCCAACGCCGCTGCTGGGCTCAACAAGTAGAGAAGAAAAGAGAGGCAAGGAGTGCAATAACGTGTGTTGCATGGTCTGACGAAGTGGTTGTATTGGATGTTGATGACATAAAATCGTATAGATCAAGCAAATGCGTGGGACAACACGGCGCTAGGACGGAAATGGAATGTATTTTATGTCGTTATTGAGCCTGATTTGTTCAGAAAGTCGACTTGACTTTAGTTGAGCGCACTGCTTCCGGCCGAAGAACTCCACACGTTATCGCTCATGTATTTTGGTTTCATTCGCCGCGCCAAGAAGGAGACTGTTGAATCTCTCAACTATCCCGGCCGGCCCAACAAGCCTGCTTATTACACGGAGAAAGAATCTCGGCTATCTGAATATGGACATTCCCGAGTCATCCCGACACGATTCGAAGATGCTTTCTTTTCATGGTTTGTCCGGGGTGCATTTTCAGAAAGCCAAGGAAGTACTTCTGTGACTATTCATTCAATTCGTAATGAGGAGTATTGTATGTTACACAGTCCAAATACAGTAGCAATTGTTTCCCGAAACCTGTAAATATACTGGTTACTGCAACCCTTCAAAGCAAAGAAAACGCCTGGTATCCCAATTCGCCTAATCTATCCATCCCGGATGAGAGAGCCCCCTTCGCAAAACAGAATCAAAATCGAGAGTGAAAACAACAGCTGGTGCGTTGTGCCGACAATTACTTGCGCGTGGTAAAGTCAACCTCCAACGCGGGGTTGAAGCCACCGTCAGTGGCCTTCTCGCAAGTACAAGCATCTGTGAGTGAATATATTAGTAAGAGGGCCTTAATTTGATGCGGAGGACTCTCAATTTTTGTCCCATGGTACTCATGTCATAGACACAGAGAAACATACCGGCAGGTCTTGAGCCACACGCGCAAGCCGATCCAGAAACAGCAGCGTTTTCTGACGCAGCGCGGTCACAGGTACACTCGCCAGCGGGTCGAGCTCGGCAAGAGCATCGTGGGCCAGCGATGGCGTTTTCTGATGAAGACTTGGTGCAGTTGCAGTGGAGGGCGGATTGCTTGCCGCAGGAGCAGGTTGCTTTCTGGGCTGTGAGGTTTATTAGCTTTCGTTTTTCAAATTGTGATTGGAATTTTTGCATCGTCTCTGCAGAGGAGAGATACTTCTTTTCGTCATTGCAAGAGGAAGGATGTTGATGGGTCGTGCAAAAATACATACCACATGCGCATTCAGCGCCGTCCTTGGCACAGCAGGTGGAGGCTTTGGTGACAGTCATGATGATTGATAGTTGTGCTTGTGAGAGGTTGCTGTTGGAATATGGCTGTGGAGGTAATTGAACGTAATTATGAGTAAGTTGTAGATGATGGCTTATGCTGGGTGATGAGTAGTTTGAGATATTCAATTCAACGTGCAGACTGATGTCCTTTATAGATGCTCTGATGCCTGCGGCGAGTGATGTAATGAGTGACAGCGAGGCAACGCGCCAACGGATCCGGCCACAAAGCTGACTGATGTGAAAGGGAATGTGTGTGTGATGATTGGCTGCGCGTTTGTGGGTTGGGCAGTCTGGCCAATCAAATGTGTGGTATTTCCAAGCAGCACGTGAGAAGCAGCTAGAACGGATGTTCTCCAGCATATCGCGGCTATCTGACTGGCTCAAGGTTCGGCTAGTCCCGACTTTTACATACTATCCTCATGTGTACGTATTTCAGAGTTTCGTATGATTCTGGGCTGGGATACCACTTGCAAGGAGTGATGATGCCACAAATTGATCCAATGACTAGCCTAACCTATCAAACATTATTAGGCAAACATACAACTAGGTAGGTATGTATGTATGTATAGAATGCCGGCCCAACACACTTCATAGGTACTCTTTTGGCGCGTCCTCTGTCGAATTGTATTCCGGTGATCCCACCCAAAGCGCGACTGTGGAAGTTTGAGCTCTGAACATCCTAGCCCGCTTACTTTAGGTACGAAAGCCTGCTCGACTGGCTGGCATTCTCCCAGGCAAGCAATGATGAGCAAACATCAACTTCTGTCCAGCCTCCCAAATGACTGGGCAGCCAGAAGCCATGTGTAGATCGTTATCAGCAAATGAAGATCCGACAATCTCGGAAAATAGGGTGACAACGAGCCCAATGGACCATGGTATGTGGCGCGCCAATCTAGGTAGGCAGGCACGTCAATCAATTGCCCTATGATTGACGAGCCGTTTCCCCAGCCTGCAGACTGGTATCGAGTGCAACCCCAAAGGTAACTAATAAGCTTCGTGTCGCATTGAACTGGTTTCTTTCAAGTTTCGAGAAGGTCCGGACGATCCTCCGGTGCATGCATGCAACCAGGTACCTAGGACGCGAAGCCTACCTAGAGGTACATACTCTGTACATACGTACTCCGTCTAGTAAAAGGGTCTACAGATCAAGTGGCCAATCGTGCGCCGCTTTCTTCTGTGATACGTCTCCCGCGGGCCTCGCGGGCGATCAGAGTGAAGAAGCATGGCTCTCAAGAGAATATACATATCCATCATCTCACTCACACTACCTGTGGAGGCGGCTAGAACAATCATTCGGCCTCGGTCATCAATTTTGGGCTAGGTACGTCGATACTTTGCGCGCGCCTGTGTCAGCCAAGGCAAGTTCGCTCAGTCTATATTACAACATGTGCCCGTGCAGGACGATGTGCAAACTTAAAGTCTCAGTTCCTTGGGCGGCTTCAATCATGATTTTTCCATGGTACAAACAGCTCGTATGTTCCTCGCGGTTGATGGGTGGACTGAAGATAGGATAGACGTTGGACAGTGTAGTCGCAAACGACTTGCACCTTGCTTGTGGCTGGTTAAGCGCTCATAGATACCACGATCTTACAGATCGCTCGGAGGATTTGCCACAATAGACGACGAGGAGGCTTATCATGGAGTCTTGGACCTACGTCCAGGAAGTGGTGCATCTGCTGAAAGCAATTCACGAACTCTTTGACGCCGAACCTAGGTGAGAGTTGCGGCATTCAAAGCGCAGGAATACTGCATCCTCATTGGAAAATGCAGATTGCAATGTGCCAAACGAGTTGCATGTATATGCTTATCCTCGGCTTCGGGTTGCCTTCTGGCAGAATCCATGCCGTAACGTTGGAGCAGCAGTTGACCGCGCCTGATCAACTACCTCTCTCTCCCGAGTCAATGGCGCAAACTGAACTGCTGCGCACAAGATAGTCCTTGCCGAACATGTCGGTATTGTCCCCGACGCTAACTCCCTTTGTGACGCGAATGACTGGCGGTTAGACATGGCGGTTTGCACCGCACACTGGATGAATAGGTGGCATGAGACAGACTGAAAAAGAATTGAAGGAAAAGGTACAAGCCTGACATGGATGATAATGGTTTGATGCACTCCCTCCATGCTCTGAGCAACCGAACATACTGTAGCCGTCGCTTGGCAAACAGGGAGCTCCTCACGACTGGTCAAAGCAATTCTATCGATGTGTTGCCGAATGTTGTACCAGTCAGATCGAACGGCGAGTTTAAGGTCGAAGGCGTTCTTTGACTCGGAGACTCCCTCCTCCCATTCATCGCATCAGTCTAGAAAAAACGCTTCTCTATGTTTGTACACCTGGGTACATTCGTGGGATATCGATCTTCCTCAATGTTTCCTTAAGACCATCCGGAATCCTTCCACGCGTCTCCTCACACCCTTGAAGCAACCTCAGACGCCAATTTCCGTCGCTTGTTCATTGCATCTTGCTCTGCTAGAACTTTGGCTGTCAAGGACGCAGCCATGGGATTGTTGATTCCACTTATTCTCGAGTCTAAGCCTATTTTTTTGGTATAGGTAATTTTCGCGTCATCGACAGTTTCAGCCAAATTGCCATTTTCCGCTGTCTCGCTCTCCTTCCGTTTCTTCTTGTTTTTCTTTTCCGACTTGTCCTTCTTGAGACTGTGGGTCAAGCCTCTTTCTCGTATGCTCTCCATTCTCTTTTCTAATTTCTGCACATCCTTTTCCGTGGCTGCAAGCAATGGGATGACGTTATCTGTCTCGAACTTCTCTCCGCATTCAGGACATGACTTTTCGTGAATCTCTGTGATTGCGACCTCGGCGAACGCGTGGCCGCAGGGAACTAGGTAAACAGCTTTGGTTGACGGGCCCATTTCTTTCATGGAAATCGGACAAGCCCATTTCCCACCTGATTTGGAGAACTTGACTCGCACTATGTCTTTCAATGATTTGATGCCAAAACTGGAAGGCTTCGTATCCGTCTCGGCCGCTTCGTCGGATGGCATTAGCCCGTTGAGAATCGCTTCGTAGTTGAACAGTCTGCCGCGCCAATCTGAAACAGCTGTTTCTATATCAAGGCTCGAGCCGCTGAGAGCACAGTGAGTCCATGCATGGAATAACGATTCAAAAGCCGTGGCTTTGAGCTCTGAGACTGTGGGTGTACGGGCAGCGTTTTTTACCAACTCACTCCTCTTCGGGATAGAGCCGCCGTCGTTGCCCATGATGCGATGGGTGCTTGCCTAACGCAGGCGCTCGCAAGGAAGATGGGGGATTTGACGAGAGAGCCTGACAGACACGATGCAAAGAGGAGGAGCACCAATTGATGATATCGGAAGATAAGATAGATTGTAGACAAATTTGGCACATTAGCGACGGGATGAGAAGTATGTAAGAACCAAACGAATCAAATATGTACGAGTACCAAGTCTGTCATTATCTTAGCCCTGGCTTCAAGGTTAGGTACATATGTACCTATGTACATATAGTGCGATTTCGTGGGCCTTGGCATGCTGCTCGCGGGGCTATGCCACCTCGACACAGTACCTCGCACGGTGCTCATCTGATGCGGCCCCGCCAAAGGTGCCAAGCCATCGGCCGCTTGGCCATTGGTTGCTTCGCTCATTGCGGGATGTATCACTGACCTGCCGACGTGAGCTACTAGGCAACCCTTCGCGTCACACCTCGACTCCCAAGTCGGGGTATCTTCCTTGAGCAGTCATCGGTGAACGTTGTATCATCTTCCGGCCATCTTTCCTATGATATACTCTGACTGAGAATTAACTCTATGCTGTAGGTGCTGCAGACGATTCGTTCCACCGCGGCCATTCTCGTGAGCCGTGCCGCACCTGCGACTCGCGAGACATCCCAACCGCTTTCCTCCGTTGCACGACAAGCTCGTCTCGCAACAAGATAATCAGGAGCTCTTGCGCCACCAACCAGACAGTTTATCAGTCTCATAAGATATCCGTTGGTGTCGAAGATATCTCGCTGGTCCATGCTAGACTGATAGCGGTGGCTTCGGCGCCGATAGGGGAGGATGGCGCAACAACAGCAGATCGCTCTCGAGCGACTCGAACAAATCGCTCGGAGTCTGAAATCTCGGTATGAAATTTCTTGCCGCTCTGAAAGGGTCTGGAAAGCTGACTCTTATAAAGTGTAGGGGAGGACGTACGAAAACGAGCTGCTGGCGAGCTGCAAGAGCTTGTTGTATTGTGTCAACGAGGTACAACCACAAACACCACCATTGCGTAGCCCAGCGTTCCTAACAAAGTGCTTGTAGATCTTTCCCCAGATCAATTCACTGCCTTTTATAATGCGGTAAACAACAAAATTACGCAGCTCATCACTCACGGAAGCGACTCGGCCGAACGACTTGGCGGCGTTGCTGCGCTGGATGCCTTGGTCGATTTCGACGGTGTAGATGTCGCTGCCAAATATACCCGGTTTACTCAAAATATAAAAACCATTCTACGAGGCAAGGATATAAATCCCATGCAGCCTGCAGCCATTGCGCTGGGTAGGTTGTGTTGTCCGGGAGGATCTTTGGTTTCCGAACTGGTAGATTCCGAAGTAAATACTGCGCTTGAGTGGCTTCAAAATGACCGAGTTGAAGAACGCCGATATAGTGCTGTCCTCGTTCTAAGAGAACTGGCCAGAACATCTCCCACGCTCATGTATCAGTACATCCCCACAATATTCGACTGGATATGGGTGGGCTTAAGAGATCCTCGACAACTGATTCGCGAAACCTCGGCGGAAACAGTTAATGCCTGCTTCAAGATCATCCGAGAGCGAGACCAGGAGATGAAAAAACTCTGGATGAGCAAGATTTATTCCGAGACAAGACAAGGTTTTAAGGTCAACGCTGTCGAGTCGATCCATGCATCTTTACTGGTATTGAGGCAGTTGCTCGAACAAGGAGGCATGTACATGCAGGAATACTACCAAGACGCCTGCGAGATTGTGTTCAAGCACAAGGATCATCGAGATCCCACGACGCGAAAGACTGTTATATCCCTCATTCCAGACCTTGCCAGATATTCTCCGGTGGAATTCGCCGAAACATGGCTTCACAAATTCATGGTCTACTTATCTGGCATGTTGAAGAGAGAGAAGGAACGCAACGACGCTTTTCTGGCCATCGGCTGCATCGCCAATTCGGTTAAGAGTGCCATAGCCCCCTACCTAGATGGCGTTCTTATCCATGTCAGAGAGGGGCTGAGTGTCCAGTCGCGTAAGAGAGGCTCTGCCGACGCCGTGTTTGACTGCCTGAGTCGAATGGCTGTCGCAGTCGGTCAGACGTTGAGCAAATATATGGAAGCTCTCATAGATCCTATATTTGAATGCGACATGACTCCGAAGCTGACTCAAGCTCTGGTTGACATGGCATTTTATATCCCTCCGATCAGACCAATCCTTCAGGAAAGACTCTTGGACATGCTAAGTGTTGTATTGTGTGGGGACACTTTCAAGCAGCCTGGGGCACCTCAGCCGAATACTCTCAGCTCCGCCGCTGCTAACGTAAAAGATGCCTCCAAGGACCCGCAAGCGTATGAAATTCGACGAGCAGAAATCAAGCTGGCGCTTAACACGCTTGGCAGCTTTGATTTCGGGGCGCATATCTTGAATGAATTTGTTCGCGACGTGGCCGTCAAATACGTGGATGACGAGGATCCCGAGATTCGTGAGGCTGCGGCTTTGACCTGCTGCCAGCTTTATATTCGGAATCCCATTGTCAATCAGACCAGTTATCACTCGCTTCAAGTCGTTAGCGATGTCATCGAAAAGCTGCTGACTATCGGAGTCTCGGATCCTGTAGCCAATATCAGGCGAACTGTTCTTGCGGCGCTAGATGTCCGTTTTGATCGTCACCTTGCGAAAGCCGAAAACATCAGAGTACTGTTCTTCGCGCTCAACGACGAAATGTTTGCTATTCGAGAAATTGCTATCTCCGTTATCGGCCGTCTGGCTAAGCTCAATCCAGCATATGTTATACCCTCGCTACGGAAGACATTGATACAAATGTTGACGGAACTGGAGTTTTCGGAAGTGCCGCGGAATAAGGAGGAGAGTGCCAAACTTCTCAGTTTGTTGGTTCAGAATGCCGAGTCTCTGATTAAACCGTACGTCGAACCAATAGTTTCCGTTCTGTTGCCAAAGGGCAGCGACACGAGTGCAATTGTTGCGGCTACTATCCTCAAAACTCTCGGAGACCTCGCGGTTGTCGGCGGTGAAGACATGTTGCTTTACAAGGACCGTATGATGCCGCTAATCATAGAAGGGCTGAAAGATCAATCTTCCAACTTGAAGCGACAAGCAGCACTTACTGCGCTGGGCAAGTTGGCTAGTAACGCTGGCTACGTCATCGACCCGTACCTGGAATATCCTCACCTGCTAGAGATCTTACAGGGTATAATTCGCACCGAGGATCAGAAGGGCTTGCTGAGACAAGAAACAGTCAAACTCATGGGCATTCTGGGAGCCCTAGATCCCTATAAATATCAGGTAAATCTCCGTGAATCTAATCACTCGTGGAAAATAAATAAAGCAGCTAACGCCGAAACACAGCAAGTGGCAGAGCGCACGCCAGATAAACAGCGCCGGCTCGAATCCGTGCAGACAACTGATGCCTCTCTAGCGATGGCCGGACTGACACCCTCTAACAAAGAATATTTTCCGACCATCGTCATCAATGCCTTGCTTCAGATTCTCAAAGACCCGTCCCTTGCACAGCACCATGCTGCCGTCATTGAAGCCATTATGAACATCTTTAGAACCCTGGGCTTGGAATGTGTGTCGTTTCTCGACAGAATCGTACCTGCATTCTTGCATGTTATTCGGTCATCAGCTTCTACACGGCTAGAATCATACATCAACCAACTGGCAACTTTGGTTAGTATTGTACGTCAACACATTCGGACCTACCTCCCTGCCATAATCGAGATTCTTCAGCAGTACTGGGATACCTCGGCGTCGTTACAGACGACAATTCTCTCTCTAGTGGAAGCGATTTCGCGATCGCTAGAGGGAGAGTTCAAGGTCTATCTAGCGGGCATTCTTCCCAACATGCTTGGAGTACTCGAACGAGACTCGTCTCCGAAAAGGATTCCGTCTGAACGAGTCCTACATGCATTTCTAGTTTTTGGTGCTAGTGCCGAAGAATACATGCACCTCATAGTTCCAGTCGTTGTGCGCGCATTCGAGAAGCAGGGACAGCCTCTGATAATTAAAAAGCACGCGATTGCTTCCATTGGAAAAATATCAAGGCAAGTCAATCTGAACGACTTCGCGGGAAGAATCATCCACCCCCTTGTGAGAATACTCGACACGGGTGAGCCAGCACTTCGAGTAACAGCACTTGATACTCTCTGCGCCCTGATACAGCAACTCGGAAAGGACTATATTCATTTCATGGGTACCGTGAACAAGGTGATAAGCCAACACCAAATCCAACATCAAAACTATGAGCTCCTCATCAGCAAGCTTCAAAAGGGCGAAGTTCTCCCACAAAATCTTACAACGGAATCAAGATTTGGTGACACTTCAGGTGAGACGCCGTTTGCAGACCTAAGTACCAGGAAGCTGGAAATGAACGCAATCCATCTGAAGGCGGTGTGGGATACACGGGGTAAATCAACCAAGGAAGATTGGCAGGAATGGCTTCGCAGGTTCAGCACAACCTTGTTGACGGAGTCGCCTAATCATGCTCTGCGTGCCTGCGCCAGCTTGGCCAGTGTTTATCTGCCACTGGCGCGTGAGCTTTTCAACTCAGCATTTGCGTCATGCTGGACGGAATTGTACGACCAATTTCAGGATGAGCTGACACAGAATATCGAAAACGCAATCAGATCAGACAATGTTCCTCCGGACTTGTTGGGGCTGCTGTTGAATCTTGCCGAATTCATGGAGCACGACGACAAAGCTCTGCCAATTGATATTAGAGTACTCGGAAGAGAAGCAGCGAGATGCCATGCGTACGCTAAAGCCCTCCACTATAAGGAACTCGAGTTTCTGCAAGATCAAAGCGGTGGGGCCGTTGAGGCTCTCATCATCATCAACAATGAACTACAACAGTCCGATGCAGCTATCGGAATCTTAAGAAAGGCACAGCTCTATAAGGAGGGTATACAACTTCGCGAGACCTGGTTCGAGAAGCTGGAGCGCTGGGAAGAGGCCTTGAAGTTTTATAAGGAGCGTGAACAGGAAGTCCCCGCCGATCAAGCCACACCTATCGATATCGTCATGGGCAAAATGCGATGTCTACACGCTCTTGGAGACTGGGATGCGCTCGCCAATCTGACCGGAAGCGCGTGGGCCAACTCTGCCGGTGAGGTGCAGCGAACGATAGCACCCCTCGCCACTGCAGCGGCATGGGGACAAGGCAAATGGGACCACATGGACAGCTATCTGGCATCTCTCAAACGACATTCACCAGACAGGTCATTCTTTGGTGCGATCCTCGCTATTCACAGAAACCAATTCCGGGAAGCCACGACGTGCATTGAAGAGGCACGCGAGGCTCTGGACACGGAGCTTAGTGCCCTTGTCAGCGAATCGTATAACCGAGCGTATCAAGTTGTTGTGCGAATTCAGATGCTAGCAGAACTAGAAGAGCTCATTGTGTACAAACAATGCGAGGAACCGAAGCAGGCCATCATGCGCAAAACGTGGGAAACTAGATTACAGGGATGCCAGCGCAACGTGGAAGTCTGGCACAGAATGCTCCGCCTCCGAGCTTTGGTCATCTCACCGACGGAGAACATGCGCATGTGGATCAAGTTTGCCAACCTTTGCCGTAAATCTGGACGACGGGGCCTTGCTGAAAAGTCTCTCAAGCAACTCGTGGACATTGACGCACCGCTGGAGAACATGATTCCATATTGGATAGAGTCTGGAAGCACGGCACAGCAGATTGCGTCTTCAAAAAACGTCCCAGCTCAGGTCGTCTACGCCATGTTGAAATTCAAGTGGGAAACGGGTCGGCAGTTATTGGACAAAGAGGAGGGTCAGGAGCCCAGCCAGGACGCCTTGGCGCGACAAGACGCCATTTCTCGACGTACTCTGTACTGTCTCCAGAGATTTACCCACGACACCGCACACCGACTGGAGATGGCCAAAGCTCGCCTCGCAGCTCAAGTGGGTGGTACCGAGGGAAATCTTCCGACAGATTATGGATTCCAGGGCCAAATTGATCCATCTCTGGTGAGCCCCCAGACACAGAGGGCCCTGCATGAACAGAATGTTCTACTGGCGAAGTGCTACCTGCGTCAAGGAGAATGGCTCACTTCGGTCAACAAGGACAACTGGCAGCGCACCTGCGTGAACGAGATTTTGACCTCATATTCCCAAGCCACCAAGTACAACTCAAGATGGTACAAGGCTTGGCACTCTTGGGCATTGGCCAACTTTGACATTGTGCAGACGCTTTCCAATGGAACCGAAAGCCAGTCATCGGGGCATGAAAAGACGATGGTGATTGACCACGTTGTGCCCGCCATACAAGGCTTCTTCAAGTCTATTGCCCTGTCAGCCGGAAGCTCTCTTCAAAATGCTCTTCGTCTGCTTACTCTTTGGTTCGCGCACGGTGCCAGCTCGGAAGTCAACTCGGCTGTATTGGAAGGCATTCCCACTGTCTCTGTGGACACCTGGCTGGAGGTTATACCTCAGCTCATTGCCAGAATCAATCAACCTAACAAGCGCGTGCAGCAAGCTGTACACAATCTGTTAGCGGACGTTGGACGGAGCCACCCTCAAGCGTTGGTGTACCCATTGACCGTTGCCGTGAAGTCGTGGAAGAATACCAGACGATCACGGTCGGCTGCGCAAATCGTGGAAAGCATGCGCCAGCACAGTCCCAGACTGGTGGCAGAGGCCGAAACCGTGAGCCACGAGCTCATCCGTGTCGCTGTGCTTTGGCATGAGCTATGGCACGAAGCCTTGGAGGAAGCGTCACGTCTCTACTTTGGCGACCACAACATAGAGGGTATGTTCACCACGCTTGCGCCTCTTCATGAACTGCTTGAGCGTGGGCCGGAAACTCTTCGTGAAATATCCTTCGCTCAGGCCTTTGGCCGCGATCTGAAGGAGGCGTACGAGTGGTGTCACCAGTATGAGATCTCTAAGGATGTGAATGACCTGAACCAGGCCTGGGACCTCTATTATCAAGTGTTTAAAAGAGTCGCAAGGCAGATACAACAGGTTAATGGCCTGGAGCTCACATACTGCTCTCCGAAGCTTCTCAACTCCAAAGATTTCGAACTCGCCGTTCCTGGAACCTATCGAAGTGGGCAACCAATTGTGAGAATCATGTCCTTTGATTCAAGCCTCATGGTCATTGGCTCCAAGCAAAAACCAAGGAAATTCAACTGCACTGGCAGCGATGGCGTGTCCTACGCTTTCCTTCTCAAGGGCCACGAGGATATCCGACAAGATGAACGAGTCATGCAGCTATTTAGCTTGTGTAACACACTGCTCTCCAACGATGCTGAATGCTACAAGCGGCATCTCAGTATTCAGCGCTACCCGATCATTCCGCTTTCGCAAAATTCTGGCCTCTTTGGTTGGGTTCCCAACAGCGACACGCTTCATACCCTCGTCCGGGACTACCGTGAAAGCCGCAAGATCTTGCTCAACATTGAACATCGCATCATGCTACAAATGGCTCCAGATTTTGATCATCTGACGCTGATGCAGAAGGTAGAGGTGTTCGGCTACGCGCTCGACAATACTACGGGTCAAGATTTATACCGAGTGATCTGGCTCAAATCTAAATCATCAGAAGCGTGGCTGGAACGACGAACAATTTACACTCGATCTCTGGCTGTTATGTCGATGGTGGGATACATTCTCGGTCTTGGCGACAGACACCCTTCGAATCTGTTGCTAGATCGAGTCACTGGCAAGGTTGTCCACATTGATTTTGGTGACTGTTTCGAGGTAGCCATGAAGCGAGAAAAGTACCCCGAACGCGTACCCTTCCGCCTTACTCGCATGTTGACATACGCCATGGAAGTCAGCAATATTGAGGGTAGTTTCCGAATTACATGCGAACACGTGATGCGAGTCATGCGAGAAAACAAAGACAGTGTCATGGCAGTCTTGGAAGCGGTAAGTGGTGCTTACGGTTTTTTTTTGTTCTCTTGTCACTATCTCCCAATGTGTCTCTACGCTGCTTTTCTTGCTAATACAACTACAGTTCATCCACGATCCTCTGCTCACCTGGCGATTGACGGCCTCTTCATCATCGCCAGCAGGGCCCAACTTCGGATCTCAACGCGAGATGGAACTTGCTGGCCCCGGTGCTCCACATGGCCGGCGCCAATCCATCCTGGATGCCGACGTCGCTCCCTCCCAGTTGCTTGCCGGCGGTCAGTATTTTGTTCCTCCAATGGCCCGGCCAAGGGCCCGCATGATAAGCTCAGCGATTCCTGAGGACATTGCGACCAACGATCCACAAGAGGCCGAGACTCGGAACGCCAGAGCGATAGAAGTACTGGACCGTGTGCAGCAGAAGCTCACAGGTAGAGACTTCAAACACAATAAGGAGCTTGATGTCATCAACCAGGTTAATAAACTGATTGTGGAGGCGACGAAGCTTGAGAACTTGTGCCAACACTATATTGGCTGGTGCCCTTTCTGGTAAATGTATCTGCCATGCTTGAAAGCGGATGGACAAACGCGATAAGCGAGGCACCACTGATTCTGTGTATTTATTTGGCTATCTGATGCTCAGGGTGCGAATGGATTGGAGTTGGAGGAATAGTTGTGCGTTTTGGGGGTCTTGTATTATAAAGAAACGGTTTCTTCTAGATGTCATGAATTTTTCTTTCATTTCGGGTTCTCTGGGGGAGGAGAGTGGAACATGGTTTGCTCTTCCTATAGCTTACGCAATGACTTTGGCTCGTGCTCATAATACGAGGTCATCTCCATTCGTGCGTCTCCAATGATGGGTGATTACTGTGAAGAGGGTAGACCAGTCATGGGCCATGCTCATAAAGTCTTGAGCAATGACAGTGTTATGAGGATGTGCAAACCCTGAGGGGGCAGATCACTCAAAAATAGAATCCCAACCGTCTAGATGGTGCCATGATTTATACGCCTGACAGACAGTAGCGGCTCATGCTCATGCTCAACATCCTCCGCCTCTACTCCTTCTCCAGCGCCTGGCGTCAAAGGCGCCACATCATCATCTCCATGCCGATTCACGCTGGTTCTTTCCGCTGCGACGACATTCGAATGATGGCGGGCGCTAGGCTTTCTAAACAAGCTGTCCATTTCCTCCAGTGCTCTTCCTTTTGTCTCGGGGTACCAGGACCATATTATCTGAAGCACGTTGCTGGGTCAGTTTAGCTGTACGTATATTCACATGATTGAAATCGGTATCATATAAGAAGATTAATGGATCGAATAGCCCCTTATTCTTACCGGGACGCAGAGGAAATTGATCACCATGAACACGAGATAAACGCCGCTGCCCAGCTTTTCGTTACCAACGGGCCATATCTGGGAGACGAGGATGCTGCCAATGGAGCCACCCGAGGCGGCGAGATTGAGTCCCCGAGCTCGCTCGGCAGTGGGGAATATCTGGAGATGTGAGTTATCAAATATCCATGGAGACGGCAAAAGACACCCCCTTTGATGCATGAAGGTTGGAGTTGAGAAGGTGGTAATTCGGCATGCGCAGGTGTGATGGGAATAAATCCGCTTTTGGCTTCCCCTTCATCTTGAATCCTGGAAGGTAGTCATGTTCCAAAATAATGTTTAACTTACTTCGGAGCTATACACCCATACCGCTGGACCCAGACCAAAGCTGTACCCCATCGCGTATATGAAGATGAAGGCCACACAGATAGAGTCGGCCAGTTTGTTCACATTCCCCGGGAAGAGGAGTGGCAGAAAGCCATTGATCTGTACGGTAGATAGTCAGAAGATAATTTGATTCCGATTCCCATTGTTCCACACACATATATAATGTATATATATGCTATGTATAGTAGCACAAGGGCAAAAGAAAAGGGACTACTCTCACCATCATCGCAACCCCCATAACTATACTCCCCATCATCAAACATCCCGTCCTACCAAACCGATCAATCACCCACATTTCCACGATCGTCATACCAATCTTGGTCGTCATCTCCACGGCCCCAGCCATGAGCGCCAGCCGGTACTCCAGGCCCAGCGCCTCGAGCAGCGTGGGGAGGTAGTATTTCATGGCTGCGGCGCCGCACATCTGGGCCATGAACTGCAGGAGGAACGCGCGCCAGAGACGGGCGAATAGGCTTCGGCTACGGAAAAGGGACAGCGATGGGTCCAGGAAACTTTGGCGATACGAGCGCGGAGGGGATCCCACGGCGGAGGAAATGGCGTGTAGTTCGCGAGTGATGAGGTCGGGGGACGTGGTGCCTTGGCGGAGGGCATGCAGCACACGGGAGGCGCGTTCTGTTTGCCCTTTCTGGATGAGCCAACGAGGGCTGATTGCACATGTTCAGCGGATCATAAAGCCATGTCACTATGATTTGATATCATCATCATCAAGAGAGGGAGAGGCGGAGGGAGAGGGGTGGTCAAGAGAGTGGCAGAGGGCATTTTCTTACGTATCTGGGAGGAAGGGCAGGCCTATCACGAATATGAATGCCGGGAAGAGCTGGATGAGAATAGACACACGCCATCCCCAGTACTTTCCAGCTTCGGAAGAGGTCCAGAACGTCATGCCGTAGCCGATCCTGACATGATAACGTCAATACAGAAGCGCGTGCTTCGTCTCAGGGACCCCTTTCCTTTGGGCCTGGGAGCAGACAAACACGGCCTCGTGTCGTGACTTGCCCGTGGAGAAATCCCGCGTTGAACATACCAAAGACCAGCAGCCATCCCAGCAACAAAGCCAACATGATTCAACGTCACGAACTTGCCCCTTTCCCGCGCTGGCGAAACCTCACTTGACCACCCCAACCAACCGTCATTAGCCAAGAACATCCAAGCACGACATCTTCCAAATAACACACACTCTTCACCTTCAAAGTGCATATACATCCAAAAAGCACCACGACAATCTCACCTCTGATACAGCGGCACACTCGTGCTCACAACACCCACACCCATCCCACAGATCATCCTCCCCCACAGCATAAACCCCAGCGCCGCCTCCCCTCCGGCCAACGCCATCACCACGGAGCCCACGCAAATGATCAGAGCACCTATCCCCGCGGCATGGCGCCTCCCGAAGTAGTCCGCCAGGGGATGCGCCAGTAGGAGATACGACATCAGCGTCCCGAGGTAGTACACCCCCGTGACGAGGCCCCGTGTCGAAGGTGAGGGATCACCGAGCACGGCGCGCCAGCCTGGGTGGACGAGGATGGAGGATAGGATTCCGATGTTGTAGCCCCAGAGGGAGGCGCCGATAGCGAGATGCGTGCAGAGGATGTAGAGGCGTTGGGTGCCTTTGGGGAGGGGAATTGGGAGGGCGAGTTCCATGCTGTTTCGGTGAATATGGTGCGAGTATTAGGATGGTGAGTTGATGTTGGCAGGGCGTTTCGGGCATATAGGACATATGTTGCGCGCGGTTTTGTTTCATCTCGACATGAAGCTGGCTGCTAAGTGAGAGATTGAATACTGTGAGTGATTGCGAGTCGACGAAATATTCTCATGGTGACATTGGGAGAGGGGCTTGTACCTCCTAGATCAACTGACAGGGGGCCAATTGATTCCGCCGGCACCAGATCATTGTATATACCTACTACAAGGTTCTCGGGTGCGTCTTGCATGTGTTGTCGACGCTTGTCGTACAGTCTTGAGTCCTCCGCTCCACGTACAAGAGAAAGCCAGTGCTTCGTTGCGCCCTGCCTGGTCTTAATTTTGTCTTCGTGCTCATCCTCGGTGCCCAAGAAACGGGATGCAGCTGCCGACCAAGATGCCGGCCTCAAAATAACTGACATCTTGTCAAATATAGTCTCAACGAGGTGCTTAAGAGTCCCAAGATCATGTCTAATGAAGACAGAACGACACAAAGGAAGCGCAAGTCATGACCAAGTTTCTTGATCTACTGAAGCTCGACGACGGACGGGCCTGGTACGGCTCTACAGCCGTCGAAAGAGCGATCGAAGATGGTGCTGTCGGCCCAGGCAGAGGCGTCTTGCTTATCAATACATAACTCCCTCTTCCGAAGTCAGGACTTGGAGACGCGCAAGAAATACGTCGCATTGGTGGACAAAGTTCATCCTGACGGCGGGGAGACGGAGAATACTGAGTAGTGATCAGGAAAGTGGGCAGACATTGAAAATGATGGGCGATATTGTTTGCATGTGAGGATCATAGGTGAAGAAGTTGATTGTAGGGGCAACTACGTAGTATAGGAGCTAGAAGTAGAGGAATTCGGGATACATAGCTTACGAGGCACAATGAGTTCGGGTCTCGTTCTACCGATGCCAGTATTAACGATACTTGGAACTCCCCAGCGATTTTGCCCCGCTCATCTGCGTGACGTAGATGTACCTCCAACCTGGTACATATGTATGTATGTACCCAGGACATACCAATTGGCAATGTGTACCTACTACTACCTAATGCGCGAGATTGATCTTGGATTGCACCGTTTCGAATAACCAACTCGGAACTCCCCAGCGAGTCATAGAACCTACGATTGACTGAGTGCATCTTCTGTCTTCAAGAGCTTTACGCATACTCTGTAATGTTTCGCAAAATGGCGTCTAAATTGACCGTCGGTTCTACTGTCAAGCTCAACTCGGGCTATGGACTTCCTGTGCTCGGGTTTGGGGTATGTAGAGAGATGGCCCAATTACATATTGTGTACGGAGTACTAGACACTGACACTATTCCAGGTTTACCAGATGTGAGTTGCCTTTTTTGACGCATACAATTCTAGTCTCTCTTGTCTCACGCTGCTTTGTCCAAGCATGCTGACGACTTTCTTTATCTTAGACCGAAGGAGACGGTCACAAGCACTTGCGCTGAGGCCTTGCGCCTTGGCTATCGACATGTAAGTACCTAGGTAATATGCATTCTGGCTACGCGCGCCCTCGAATATCGTGTGCCTTTCTATTTTATGCTAACATCTGTCCTTATTCAGATTGATTCTGCGTCAGCCTACAGGAACCAAGGTCCATCTGCGGCCTCCATCCTCGCCTCAGGCGTCCCTCGGTCCGAGGTCTTCTTCACCACCAAGGTCCCCATGAGCGGCAAGCCCCTATCCTACGACAATACGATTTACCTTGTCAACACAGCTCTGCAGGACACCAAGCTCGACTACCTCGACCTCGTGCTCATCCACTCCCCCTACGGCGGCACGCAGAACCGCCTCGGCGCCTGGAAAGCTCTCGTTGAGCTCGTCGAGGCCGGCAAGGTCCGCTCCATCGGCGTTTCCAACTACGGCGTCCACCATCTCGACGAACTGGAGAAGTACATCCAAGCCCTCGAGAAGGAGCGTGGCGGGCCCGGCAAGGGCGGCGTCATCTCCGTCGGACAGTGGGAACTGCACCCTTGGCTCACCCGCCCGGACATTGTACAATGGTGCCGCGAGAGAAACATTGCCATCCAAGCGTACTGTCCTATCGCGAGAGGTGAGCGATGGGGAAAGAGTCCCCAAGTCACGGCTGCGGCGGAAAAGTATGGCAAGACAGAGGCGCAGATTTTGCTGCGCTGGAGTTTGCAGAGAGGATATGTGCCGCTGGTGAAGAGCGTAACGCCGTCGCGCATTGCGGAGAATGCGGCCATTTTCGACTTTGAGCTCACGGAGGCGGAGGTTGCAGAGATTGCTACGGATGAGTATATTACTGTTGCGTGGGATCCTACGGTCGAGCCTCTCGAGAAGTAGGGCGATTCGGGGAAGTCGTGTAACGGCCGTCGGCAACTCAATTCATGAGGTTTCTTTAGTGTTCGCTGATCTGTCGAAAATAATAGCTTTGAGACATAAATCCCGAAAGATTAAGATCGGGGATAAAGTAGAAACAACTTCTCAGTGAATCATGTTCTTCATTTACCTACCTACCTAACCCATGTCAATATCATACAGGTACTCCGTACATGTACATACATTTAAACCCCGTTAAAACGATATCAGCTAAATGGCCTCCAGTCCATCGTTATATCGGGATATCGTTTTAACGTTTCTCACGTGATCTGGTTTTATCACGTGTCTCATCACATGACCACTAATCTGGCATGCTGCCCCACCCATAATAACACTTAGGTACCTAGTACCTACGTCGAGTTGATGTGGCAGGCTGCCACTGGCAGCACGCCGCAGCAGTGTCAACTTGTCAAGTGTTCAAATTGACACACATGATTGATACTGCATGTGTGTGCCAGTCGCCTTTAAGCTTCCACCCGCGCACAGGTTTGTTGTATGTACAGTCAAGAATGGCTGGAATGAGCCAAAACAATTGTGTCGCGAACTCGCGATGAGGTTGAGGCAGTGTGTGAGGAATTGTGTGAAATGGGCCAAAAAATTGTGTCGCGATGACCCCGAAATAACGATATCACGTGAGTTTTCGAGCAAAATCGTATTGTTATCGTTCAGGTGGGGTTTATATCGTTATTTGTACCTATGGGATTTCAGAAAATCAGGCCCAAATTTATCGTTAGAGTGAGGATATCGGTTTGTGGCGGATCGTTTTAACGGGGTTTAACTGCGACCATCGAGCAGGGGGGATGTGGAGCGCGTGACCTGAAGTGAGGGTTAGCTCCCGACATTGCTTGAGAAGACGCGCAGACAGGCACTGAACAATTTATGGCTTTGCTTCAGCTCGACACTCACACTGGCGGAAAAGAAAAGTTCCAAGCTGGGTGATTGTCCAAGAATCGCAAGCACATAAGCCTTTCGCCTCGAGTCGATCTACCGCAACCGTGTGCCAGCTCGGTCCGGCCCATCATCATGACTTCAACGACTAGTCCCCGTATCCGCCGCGTCGGGCAGACTACACAGTTCACGTACGTAACAAAGAGCTACGTTATCCCAAGAGTATCCAGCATGACTGATTACTTTTCCTCATAGTTACAACCTTTCTCGACGAGTGAACGACGTACAGACATATCCTCTCCAATCACCACAAGGAGCGACGATTTTTATTTACGGGCACGAAAATGGCATAACCATCGTATGGAGAGGTGGCAGACGCTTCAAGACACAGAAACGCAAGCAAAATACCGAGACCAAGCAGAATGGATCCTCCGACGACACCGTCATGGTGATCGACTCCGACGATGAACAACAACAACCTGCGAAAGATCAACAGACGCAAACATTTGTGGACGCGCCGCAATTCGAAGACGAACTTGAGCAGGGCCCTTATCCTGATATTGTGCAAACACTAGACCTCTCCCTCGGTACAGCAGTCCTGCATGTAGCGGTCCTCTCAGTCACCGGCACCGACGGCCTTGAAGACAGCCAGTCCGCAGCAGGACAGCTGTTGTCCGAAAAGATTATCCTTGCGGTCTCGTGCGTCACGAGCGATGTCTACGTCATAACCGTGCCATTAACGCCTCCAAGTCCGGAGAGCAAAGCAAGAGAGGAGCTCAGAGCAGGACTGGCCGCCGGCCGAGCAGGATCCGGCGCCTGGGGAGAGTCCATCATCCTCCTCAACGGCCAGAGAAGCTGCAGCGACGCGCTGGCCATTTCACTAGTGACGCCTGGGGACAAAGACCTGAGAGGCACTTTCCCGAGAGCAGTCGTCGCTGCATGCTCACAGCAGGCATCCGGTAGTCTTATGCTCTGGGACGTGCCGCTAGATCTGGGCGCGAATCCGATTCGACCCATCGAGCCTTTCCAAACCGAGTATCTCCCCCATCCTCTGAGCAGTCTCTCGTTTAACCCATACCGCGCCTCCCAAATCCTGACAGTCTCATCGCGCCATGCGGTGAGGATATACGATTACGCATTGCCTTCTCTACCACCCGATATCGAGACTACGGGCCCTTTCCCCTCACAGGGCTCTTGGTTACTGTCTCTTTACCAGCCTTTTACCCGCCCGACTGCGACCAGAAAACCCATCTTGGATGCCGTATGGATATGCCACGGTCGAGCCATCTTTGCTCTCTTGGCTGATGGCATGTGGGGTGTTTGGGACATTGATGGAGTCAGCCCGTCTTCTTCATCCGGTGCCCCCGCGGCAATCAAGCTCAAGAACGGAGTTAGCCATGCTGCGTCGCCGTCGTCCACGACGTTTAGTATCTCAGGCTATGTCGAAGGCACAGGCTCTCTTCGAAGCGTCGCCGTTGCAGCACCGCCGAAGGAGAGCAGCAACGGAGAATTCGCCCCCATGACACCTCACACGCGCCGACAGGCAACCGCATCGCTCAGCTCTGCAACGACTCTCGACCGCTTATCCGCGGTGCGGGGAGGCCTCAAGGTTATATCCCAAACACCAAAGGCCGGCAAAGCCCTCCAAGATGAGAGCCTTGTGCTGTGGATCGGCGGCTCAGAACACGTATGCGTCATTCCAGCCATCTCTAAATTCTGGGACTCGCAGCTCCGGAAAGGACCTGGCGGCGGCGGAGTCAATCTCTTCAACGCGGGGCCCCAACCAACCAGGATCATCAAGCTCCCTGATCCTAGTACAGGCCTTCTGGGCGAGCGGTGCTGCGGCGTTACTCTTCTACCAGTAGCCCCTCTTGCCACTACTGACACTGACCTACCGACTGATGAGAATGAGAGCCACGTACTGCCGGTTGATGTCCTGATCCAGGGTGAGTCACGACTAGTTATTGTTCGGGATCTCGATGACGGCCAAGGAAGTAGCAGCGGTACCACTACCCTCGGAAGTTTCGCCACCCGGCGCCGCTTATTCTCCAAGACGAAGGGAGAGAAGGCAGATGCGATTATCGTGCATGGAAACAAGAATTCGGACCGTGCTTCGAGTTTTAGTTTTAATCTCAGTACTGTTAAGCCGGGGACGCTGCGCGAGAAAATGTTCCTCGAGGGCGGGGATGCACACGATAATAATGCTGATGGTGAGGCAATTGCGGAGGGCCATGAGGGGGCTCTGTGGGAGGGGATGTCGCGCCCACGCGCAGTGGGCTTTGATTTCATGGACACGATTAACGCGGCTGCGGATATGAGCACTGATTCCGCGGCGAGGGATGTGGAGGTTGAGATGCTGGATATCATGGAGATTGATAGGACGCTTCGGAGTATGGAGGACAGCAGGGGGTCTGGGCCTGGACCGGGGCTGGGGCTGGGCCTGGGGCAGCAGGAAGGGTTCTATGATGATGAGGGGGAGGAGGAGGAGTATGAGGAGGAGGGCGTGATATCTTGATTTGGGAACAACAAACTGACAGACACTAGACAGATGGACGGCGAGGTGCCTTGTTCATATGCACACAGAACGCAGCCGCCTATACCATGTACGATACCCTCCCTATCAGGACGCACTTTTACTGGATGACAGCACATGGAATAACCCGCATTTGATGTCCCGAGACCGGCAGTCCCATAACTCCGGTTACAAGCCTTCTCTGTTTGTGAGAAGCATTTTTATTTTGGAAAGGCGAGCGAATTCTGGTTCATAGTCAGTTTTTTTTCCGCACAGCAAGGTGGAGCGCAAGGCGAGACTCATCCTTGACGAACTCTGTATTCCGAGCGGTATATCAAACAACTTCACGGGCACAGACATGCACACACGCGAACACGCGCAAGAGATTGTGTGTCGTATCATGCCGTGTCATGTCGTGCTGTGTAGTGTATACTCAAAGGCCGTTCCCCACGAGATGAGGTGGAGGTGGAGGGGGTGTGCTGTTTCAAGTTTGAAAAATGAGTAACTGTGTTGTTACTCCGTGGGGACCTGGTCCGAGGGGCTCTGTTATCTTCTAGAGCTTCATTTTCGGGAATGTTATTCCTGGAGACGGGGTCTCTGGAGGGGGGCTTGGAACTTGGGCTGGGGGAAGGCCTTTGAGACATGTTTGGGTGTGTGAATGTAAATGTGATTGTGTATGTGAGTGAGTGAGTGAGTGAGTGAGTGTGAGTGAGTGTACGCAGAAGTAGGAAGTACGATGTTCGCAGATTCAAGCTTCGTGATCCGTACATAGTCTTCTATTCTTGATGGCAATCTTCTTTGGCGGTATGAGCACCGGAGTGGACAGCAAGCATTATAGCATGTTAAAGGCAACGCTCAGTTGTCCATGTTCCTTTCGAACCCTAATCCTAATTCGCCAAGCTTAGGGCTTTCCTCTTTGGCTGCAGCTGCATACTGATAGATCGTCTGTTCGAAATTCGAATACATGGGTTGTTGCGCGACGAAGTTCTTGTCTATCCTTTTTCTATGAGCTTTCCCTAGCCTCATCATGCTCGATAGTCGGCAGCGATGTCTCCAAGGCTTCGAGAGATGTCAGCCTATCCTCGCTTCCAAGAGGATGCCAACGAAGGAGAACTTTCCGCGCTGAGCGGGACCTGAATCCGGACTCATTATGATTGTTGATATGTTCGGGCTATGTATCACTGAACTTAAACTCCTTTGCCTCGAGCGGGTGCTTAAACTCTTCCAGCTTCCTAGGCGCTTTTTTGGGTTCCTTCTTCTATTATCTCCTCCAGTGTCCGCCGTGCTTCCCCTAATTGCCGCATTATCTCTTGTTCTTCCTCGACTGGTATGTGTTTTCGACTCAATGCTTTTTCTGCTCGGTGTATTATTTCCATGACTTCCCGTTTCTCTCTTCTCCTCTTCTCGGCTTTTTCCAGTGTTTCGTCTGCCATGGCTTTTTCCCGTCGTCCGAGAACGTGTCGACAATTCGGCCGCCGGCGTTTCGCTGTCGTTCTCTTAACCTGCCGTTGATAGATCCTAGAGTGCTTGTATCCCGAAGGAAGGCCCAAGGGGAACCCTTTTCGTGATGTGGAAGGCGAGGTTATTACCGCAGGTTGTGGTGTTGCCTCGGACTCTCGTGGACACCACGCATTGCTCCCGTAGACTTGTTGAGAATTTACAAGAAATGCCTGTCGAAGCACGTTATTTACACGCCAGTCACTCTTACAATTTGAATCATGATAGCATACTTTGGTCGCTGACTCGCTGGACATGATGTCATGGCGTAGGGCCTCTCTCTGGGTGCCGTCGTGCCGGTGGCCACCTGCATCACCTTCCAATATAAAGGTCTCAATGCTATCATGACACGCTATTCTTCATGATCAAGTTACTCTACGCGGACAGAAGATACGTCGAAACGCAGCAGATAAGCATCGCAGTTCACTTTGCGCCTTGGAAGTTGGGGTTTCATGGGATGTGTTCATTCGCCAGAATAGAAGGAGTGGCTAGGTAGGTATCTACCACATGAAGGAGGGACTGAAAAAGCAAAAAAAGCTTGGACTTTCGATAGATACGTGAGCTGTGCTTGGTCAAGTTACCACACAGAGTTTGCTTTATTTGTCCCCCACGATGTGAAGGGTAGTTGAGGTTTCGACTGTTCAACTTGTCAAGTTGTCATGGCGACAGCAGCGATGCCAATCTATCCTCGCTCCCAGAGGATGCCGACAAAAGAGACAACTACGGCGCTGAGCCGGACCCGACGTGTTCGAACTTCGGGCTATTTCTGGGCCGCCCTTTTTTCAACCCGGTGATCCAAGTCCTACAGCTTCTTGGAGTCTCCCCCTTTTGACTCCTGTAATTGCCGTTTTAACTCGTTCTTTCGCTTTAATGTTTCGGCGCTTGAGCGTATTGGATCCCGGACTTCTCGCAGCTCCTTTTCCATCTTCTTGAGCTGTTCCGTGCGTTCGTCTCCCATAGCTCGTTTCGTTCTCCGAGAACGTGTCGATGCTTCGGCGTTTCGCTTTCGTCCTCTTTGATCTGCTGTAGCCTGTTGGTAGATAACTGAGTGCTTGTATCCCGAAGGGCGGAACACCCTTTGGTGATGTGGGAGGTGAGGATTAATGCCTCGGGTTTTGTGTCGCCTCGGACACTCGTGGACGCCACGCATTGCTCCCGTGGCCTTGTTGGGGGTTCACAAGCAAGTCCTGTCGCAAGTCGCAACACACTATGTATGTATACGCCCGCCATTCTGTACTTGTTAGCTAAACAGGATGTCATGGGGTAGGGCCTCTGTGTGTACAGTGTGTGTCAGTTGCTTATTATCATGTGCCTAGAAACATGTATGTACCAGCGTTGGCGCCCTACAGGGCGGCCAAGGTTACCTACCCCTCGGTTCGTACCCCCTCCCGATCGGCTGACAATTCTTGCGTATTTTCACCCTATAGTGTATGACGAAGCCATAATGTCATGATGACATCTCGTGCTTCATTTTGCTCTACCAGAAGACACGTCCACACACATCACTCTGCTCCATGGAGTTTAGTATTCACAGGATGTGTTCATTCTCTAGAATAGAAGGAGTGGCTACCTAGATACATAGAAGAAGAAACCATATGGATGAAGTTATTTCCAAAAAAAAAGGGGCCGACCTCTTCAATAGGATACATGACTTATGCGTGACCAACGCTATCGCACGGAGGTTTCTCTTGTCTACCACGTCGCGAATCGCGATGAGTAGTTAAGCGGTCGACTTCAACTTGTCATGGCTCCAAGTGGACGCCACTGTCCAGTTTGGGCGTTCATTTCCATGAGCTTTTCCTAGCCTCACGTGTTCGATAGTCGGAAGCGATGTCTCTGTGGCAATGATCGATGTCAGTCTATCCTCTCTACCGGAGGATGTCGACGAAAGAGACCGTTACGGTGCTCAGCGGGATCTCAATACGGATTCCGGAATCACGGATCCCGACGTTTTCGAGCTATGGTGCCTCAAGTCTTCTAGCTTTTAGGAGCTTTTCGGGACATCTATTTCATATTTCTGGGCCATCTCATCTATCCATCGGCATAGATCACTTCGTTTCCGCTCTGCTTCTTGTTTTTGCTCGGGTGTTGCGTTTTTTCGTCTTAAGGTTTTCTCGCATTGCCTTATTGTACCTTGGGCTTGTTGTATTAGTCTCAGCATCTTCTTGGCTAGTACACGGTGTGCCTTGGCTTTTTTCCTGTTGTCCGAGGACGTGTCGACGCTTCGGCGTATTGCTGTCGCTTTTTTGAGCTCGGAGGGATTCTGTACAGTTGTCGAGAGGCAAAAATATTCGCTTGTTTCCTGGCAGTTTCAAAGAAGCCTGATATCCTCCCAAAGTCTCCTGATAGTTTGGCCTCTCGGAAGCTCCGCGGACGGACTTGTTGCTGGAGGGTTCGCGGGTCGAAGACGAATTGACGACGACCTAGCCGGAAAGAGAGCAAAGTGAAGTTTGGCGCGACTCAGGTGTTCTCCCGATATGAGTAGCAACGAACTGACTCATGAACTATACAAAGATATTCTCAATCGTTCTCTTGACCTGCTCTGGATGATATGCCTGACTGTTTGTATCCCGAAGATGGAGAGAGCTTTGGTAACAGAAGATGTGGGAGTCGAGATTACTGCCTCGAGTTTGCTGTCGCCTCGGACACTTGTTGACGCCACGCATTGCTCCCATGGCCTTGCTGGGGATTCAAAAGCAACTTGTAAGTCCTGTCGCAACACGCTATGCATGCTTACGCCAGCCATTCTATACTTTGTTACCTCAACAGATTGTGATGGAATAAGGCCTGTGTGTGTGTGTGTGTGTGTGTTAGTTGCCACCTTTAATGACATGTCATGCTTCATGATCACTTTGATCTACGGGCAGAAGCATGCCGACACGTGGCAGAGAACTCAGAAGCTATGGAGCTCATTCTCTAGAATAGAAGGAGTGCTACCTAGATAGGAGAAACCAGAAGGCCAGAAGGATGAGGAACTTTCCAAAAAAAAAGGTCAACATCTGCAATAGATACATGGTTATGCGTGACCAACGCTTTCGCACAGAGGTTGCTTTATTTGTCTCCCGTGTGGTGAATGGTACTAGTTGAGCAGTCGATTCCAACTTGTCATGGCGCCAACTAGACGTCACTGTGACACTGTTCAGTTCGTGCGTTCTTTTCTATGGGCTTTCCCTAGGGGCCTAGCCTCAGTGCCTCACGTGTTCGATAGTCGGCAGCGATGTCTCTACGGCTTTGATCGATGTCAGTCTATCCCCGCTCCAAGAGGATGTCGACGAAAGAGACCGTTGCGGCGCTGAGCGGGACCTGAATACGGACGCGACGTGTTCGGGCTATTTCTGGTGCCCCTATGCCTCGAGCAAGTGCTTCAAATTTTACAGCTTCTAGGAGCTTTTCCGGACATCTTCGTCTATTTCCGGAGTTCCTCTTCCAATTGCCGTAATTGTTCTTCTCGCTGCCGTATTTGTTCTTTTGTTTGCTCGATTTCTACGGATTTTGCTTCTCGCTCTCGCAGCGCTGATTCTTTTTTTTCCACCTTACGTCTATGCATCAGCTTGGACTGTCTGCGCTCTGACATGGCTTTTTTCGGTTCTTAGAATCCGAGAACGTGTCGACGTTTCGGCGTATTTCTGTCGCTTCTTTTGACCTTTGAGGGATGTCGTACAGTTGTCGAGCGGCACAAATATCGGCTTGTTTCCTGGCAGTTTCAAAGAAGCCTGATATCCTCCCAAAGTTTTCCGACAGCTTGGCCTATCAGAAGCTCCGCGGATGGACTTGTTGTTGGGCGAACCGCGGGTCAAAGACGAATTGACAACGACCTAGCCTGAAGGCGGAAAGAGAGCATGAAATTCAGCGCCGCTCAGGTATTCTCCCGATATGAGTAGATAGCAACGAATGTACTCCGTCCAAAGATATTTTCGATCGTCCTCTTGATCCGCTGTATGCTATCTGACTCCTGAGTGCTTGTATTTCGAAGCGAGGGAGACTCTTTGGTGTCAGGAGATGTGGGACTCGAAATTATTGCCTCAAGTTTGGCGTCGCCTCGGACACTTGTTGACGCCACGCATTGCTCCTGTGGCCTTGTTGAGGATTCGCAAGCAAGTACTGTCGCAACGCACTAAGGTATCCATTCTATACTTTGTTAGAATCTTATGGGGTAGGGCCTCTCTGTGTGTGTTAGTTGCTACCTGTATCATTTGCCTGAAAACATGGGACCAGCGTTGGCGCCCTACACGATCGCAGCCAAGTTTAAGTTTACCCCTCGTTTTGCACCCTTCCCGAACGGCCAACAATTTTTGCCTCTCCCGTCATTCCTGTCATTTCTTTCGGCATATCTTCACCGTCCAGTGTATCATAAAGGTCTCAATTCCATGATGACATATCATGCTTCATGATCACTTTGCTCTGAAGGCAGAAGACATGCCGACACGCAGCAGAGAAGCTATGAAGCTCACTCTGCTCCATGGGTATCATAGGATATGTTCATTCTCTAGAATAGAAGGGGTGGCTACCTAGATAAAAGAAACCAGAAGGATGAAGGAATTTCAAATAAAAGAAGGGCCAACCTCTTCAATGGATACATGGTTATGCGCGAGCAACGCTATCGCACGGAGGTTGCTCTTGTCTCCCACCTTGCGAAGGGTAGTTGAGCAGTCGATTTCAACTTGTCACGGCGCCATTGAGCGCCATTGTCCAGTTCGGGCGCTTATTTACATGAGCTTTTCCTAGCCTCACGTGTTCGATACATAGTCGGCAGCGATGTCTCTTTGGCTTTGATCGGTGTCAGTCTATCCTCGCTCCCAGAGGTTGTCGACAAAAGAAACGTTACGGCGCTGAGCGGGACCTGAATACGGACTCGAAGTATTCGGGCTACGGTGCTTCAAGTCTTCGACTCTTCCCTAGAAACTCTAGCTTCTAGAAGCGTTGTGGCGATTTTCGTAATATTTCCGAACTTCCTCATCTAGATGGATTTCTCTTAATTGCCGCTTCGCGTCTTCTTTTTGCTCGAACGTCGCGTCTTTTCGAGCTATTATTTCCTTGCATCGTCGTATTGTTTCGTTGAGACTTTGCCTCTCTCTTTCCATCATCTTGGCCCGTCTATGGTCTGCCTTGGCTTTTTTCCGTTCTCAGAGGACGTTTCGACGCTTGGGCGTATTGCTGTCGCTTCTTTTGAGCTCGGAGGAATCCTGTACAGTCGTGAGCGGCACAAACATCCGCCTGTTGCCTGGCAGTTTCAAAGAAGCTTGTTCTCCTCCCGAAATCTCCCGACCTCCTAAGTTTGGCCTCTTGTAAGCTCCGCGGGCGGACTTGTTGCTGGGCGAATCGAGGATCGAAGACGAATTGACGACGACCTAGCCGGAAGGAGAGGATGAGATTGGGCACGACTCAGGTGTTCTCCCGATACGAGTAGCAACGAACTGACTCATATACTACGTCCAAAGATATCTCCGATTGTCCTCTTGACCTGCTGTGAATGATGTATGACTCTGAGTGCTTGCATCCTGAAGCGAGGGAGACCCTTAGGTGCCAGGAGATGTGGGAGTCGAGATTATTGCCTTCAGTTTGGTGTCGCCTCGGACACTTGTTGACGCCACGCATGGCCCAAGTAGAGCGGTCCCATTGGTGTGATTGGGCGCTCATCTTGGAGTCCCTTTTTTTTTAAGATGCTTGTGATGCGGTACGGCTTGCTCGTTTGTTTGCCCTTATTGTCCAAGATAAGAACCTACTTTAATCACAGTGAACAAGTCAAGCTAAATATAATTCCACACATTCTATTATTTGAGGACGTTTGTGGAGGACTCTTGGTCTTCGTGTCTTCTGGCGTTTATTTCCGTGAAAGCAGCCAACTCTCCGTCATGTAAGCCGGGACGATGGATGGCGCGTGGGTTTCCAGATAACATGGCCGGAGAAAGGGCCGCCTTTCTATCTCTGAAGATTCCATCGCAGCAAACAGAAACGGCGAGTCTCCTCTTCATAGAGATTAGATGCGACTCGCGTGGGAAATTGCTCCCCAACTAATACCAGGCTGGTTTAGTAAGCCCCGATGATACCTAGCTTCACCCAGTACATCAGGGGCCTCATGGACCTTTTGCGTGTAGCAGTAGCCATACTTGCGCTTTTGAGCAACAGTACTCACAAGGAAGAAGCCCCTTCGAGATCAGTTCGCCAAGCTACGAGCTCGAGTCCGACGATCCGGAGAAGCACAATGCAAAGGGCACATGAGTGACTAAGATACATCGGCTGGCCTTCAGATATCCTGTGTAACAAAGAACTGGTTGATTCCAATTCAGAGCCCTCAGGGCTTTTGGTCTTTCATCGCAATCTCAGCCAGAAAATTGGGTTTTCTGAAAGCAGCAAGGTGTCCGGATCCGACGCACACACTGTCTCGTTTCTACTGCCTCATAAGTGCTTATTGACGCTTCAGGGCATCGCGGACAAACCGGTGAGGGTGCCGAACAGCTATAAAAACTACTTTTGACGGCTCTGTCAGTAAAGGCGTGCACCAGGGAGAAGAGAACTCAGAAAGCTGCGCATCTGGTGAGGCAGAGAGCATGGCCCTGCGCTTGTAATGTGTTGCTCTCGCGCACTTGGGATGTAGAATAAAGCCGGACCATATGGTGCTTAAAATCGGAGAAATGCTTGCCTTGGCTACAGAACTTCATCGTGGAAGCGCACAAGTTACAATTGGTGATGATTCCATATGGTTCATTGGTTATGCGCTTTGGTGCGCATACGGTGGCACCTTGAATAGGCCCTGCAGACGCGTCATGAACTCGCGCGGATTTCTGGAGCTATAGAGCTTCGCGCCTCTTCGTTCTTCTTGGCCACCCAGAGACGAACTATCCCAATACGGGCCGCCTACAACTGCCACCAGAACCCAGATTCTATACAGAATATAAGCACTGGCTTCTCAGTGCAATCATGGGTATCAAACAATTATTCCAGATCATCAAGGAAGAGGCCCCCGATGCGATCAAGGAGGGCGAAATCAAGAACCACTTTGGTCGCAAAGTCGCCATCGTATGTCTAACTTGTACTAGCCACTTTCCGTGTTCTGGCTTTTATTATGCACTAACAGTGATTCCTTGCCACAGGATGCTTCCATGAGCATATATAGCTTCCTCATCGCCGTGCGCTCCGATGGCCAGCAACTGATGAACGACAGTGGAGAAACAACTTCCCATCTGATGGGTATGTTCTACCGCACACTACGAATGGTGGACAATGGAATCAAACCTCTCTATGTATTCGACGGTGCTCCACCAAAGCTCAAATCCGGCGAGCTGGCGAAACGTTTCCAGCGCAAGCAGGAGGCCACCGAGGGATTGGAAGAAGCCAAAGAGACTGGTACGGCTGAGGATGTGGAAAAATTCTCGAGACGAACCGTGCGGGTTACTCGAGAGCACAATGCTGAGTGTCAGCGGCTGCTGAAGCTCATGGGTGTTCCTTACATCGTTGCGCCGACCGAGGCGGAGGCGCAGTGTGCAGAACTGGCCATGGCTGGGAAGGTGTATGCCGCGGCTAGTGAGGACATGGACACGCTGTGTTTCAACACGCCGATTCTACTGCGGCATCTCACTTTTAGTGAACAGCGGAAAGAGCCCATTCAAGAGATTCGGCTTGACAAGGTTCTTGAGGGCTTGAACATGGAGAGACCACAGGTGAGACTGGCCGACATATGTAGTGGAAACTGAGAGCCCAGCAAACTAACGGGGTCTTGAACTACACTAGTTTGTCGATTTATGTATCCTCCTCGGCTGCGATTACCTTGACCCCGTTCCCAAAGTCGGGCCCACGACAGCGCTCAAGCTGATCCGCGAACACGGCTCCCTCGAAAAGGTAGTCGAAGCGATCGAGCAGGACTCGAAGAAGAAATACACTCTCCCGGAAGACTGGCCCTACAAGGACGCGCGCGCCCTATTCTTCGAACCAGATGTCCGCAAGGCAGATGACCCGCTCTGCGACTTCAAATGGGAAAAGCCCGACATGGAGGGTCTCGTTCAGTTCCTCGTCACGGAGAAGGGATTCTCCGAGGACAGAGTCCGCGGCGCCGGCGCCCGGCTGGAGAAGAACCTCAAGTCTTCGCAGCAGGCTCGGCTGGAGGGCTTCTTCAAACCGTTGCCCAAGACAGAGGCTGAGAAGGCGGCGCATAAGCGCAAGTTGGATGAGAAGAATGAGGAGAAGAAGAAGAAGCTGAAACAGGACAAGAAGGAAAAGGCTGCTCAAAAGGCAAAGCCTAGGGGCGCGGCTTAAAAGAGAAGGACTTTTTTGGTTTCTGAAAATTTCCAAAGCGTGGTAATTGGAGGTCTCTTGGGGAGAGTATGCATGTATATTGGGAATCTGGGATGGCGCAGTGACGCTTTGCTATCAGGGATTTCGGCGGAACTTGTACAACCTGTGGAAGCTGGTATGCCATTATTTAGGCGTTTAGGGCACCTGGCATGGTGCTTGCTTCTATTTTACGAATTGTTTGGCATGAACTTCAACGAGTACGCTTGCTATGCAGCATGGGCGTTATTGGAGACGGCAACAGCCTTCGACCACTTGACTCCAACGCACGATGACCCCAGAGCAATGGTGGACCGAGAGTCATCATCAGTGACAGCCCGTAAAGATCAAGAGGCTGTGCACAGAGGGCGCTTACGCAGCTTTACCCCGGGATACTTGCCGGACGTGGAAGAGCGTAAAACGTGAAGCGGAAGCGTGAGCACGCGGCGTGGGGGATGGATGACCTCGTGACCAGTCTATAGCCGCGAGAACTTGGCGTCGCAGGGAAATCGGCTGCTGGAAGGTGGAAACAGCAATTGCCTCGGCCCCACAGCGCCCCTTCTCTCTTGAGTCTCCACTGCAGAATCCAGGACTCCAGACTCCAAGGCCAGGCTCCAGCAAGTCGCTACGGAGCAATTTGTTATGCAGCAGCTCCTGATGATGAATCGAGCGTCTTCACATGCCATTGCTAGGCCACAAACCGCCACAAACTACTGTACCTATGACGGTGGCAACGGGAAGACGGATCATGCGCACCGCCTCCCCCACAAAATCCCGTTCCGGGGTTGTTCGGTCCGTGTTTGAGTGTCAGTGCCCTTGAAAGTTGACGGGTTCGGACTCCGGAGGCATGTGATTGCTGTGTTGTGCCGAGATGCTAAAGCCAAAGCCTATTCGTGCCTCGTCAACCGTCAGCTCCTAGATTTGCCTCTTGGGCCTTCTCTTTTCTACTTCTCCTTCACTCCACACTTGCCATTATCACCCCTTCGCACCTACAAGTCTCACCACGTATCGAAAATCAACGCCGATACAACATCAAGACAGCCAGCCGTCATGTCAAAGACATTCACAACAAGCGACGTCGCGTCGCATAACAAGGGCGATGACATGTACATCATCGTCGATGGCGATGTGTACGATATCACAAACTTTCAGGAAGAGCATCCTGGTATGCCTCCCCATTTGCCATATCTGGTCGCGCTCTGCCTTCGCTACTGGTCTGGAATACTGACTTTGATCGTGACTTTTAGGTGGCAAGAAGATCCTTGCTCGTGTTGCTGGCAAGGACGCCTCCAAGATATTCTGGAAATATCACAACGAGGGTATCTTAAAAAAATACAAAGGCAAGCTGCAGGTCGGCTCGCTGGACACGAAGCCCAAGGCTGAAGCCAAGCCCCAAGCCGAATCCAAGCCCGCTGCCGCTTCGCTCCCAAAGAAGAAGGCTCCATCAGGCGCGAGCCATGAGCAAGAAGAGGCCCTTGAGCCATTTGGGTCCATGATTCCATTTGCCGATCCCTCGTGGTATCAGGGCAATCACTCGCCCTACTTCAACGAGACGCACGCTGCTCTCCGTGCCGAGGTGCGCGAGTGGATGGAGAATGAGATTGAACCCAACGTCACTGAGTGGGACGAGGCCAAGCGCGTGCCCGAGGAAATCTACAAGGAGATGGGCCGCCGCGGATATCTCGCTGGTCTCTTGGGCGTCCACTATCCCACCGAGTATGTGCCCGCTGGCGTCAAGTGCGTTCCCGCCGAGAGCTGGGATCTTTTCCACGAGATGCTTCTGACAGATGAGCTATCCCGGGCCGGCTCGGGCGGCTTCGTCTGGAATCTGATTGGAGGTTTCGGCATTGGCTGTCCCCCCGTCATGAAATTCGGCTCTCAGGCACTCAAAGATCGCGTTATGCCCGGCATCTTGGCCGGTGACAAGCGCATCTGCTTGGCAATCACCGAACCCGACGCCGGCAGTGATGTCGCCAACCTGACATGCGAAGCCAAGCTAAGCGAGGACGGCAAGCACTTCATAGTCAATGGAGAGAAGAAGTGGATTACCAACGGTATCTGGTCAGACTATTTCACCACCGCCGTGAGAACTGGCGGCGAAGGCATGAACGGCGTAAGTCTACTACTCATTGAGCGTGGGCCCGGTGTCAGCACCCGCCGCATGGACTGCCAGGGTGTGTGGTCCTCCGGAACGACCTACATCACCTTTGAGGACGTCAAGGTACCCGTGGAAAACCTCCTGGGCAAGAAGGACAAGGGTTTCGGCGTTATCATGACCAACTTCAACCACGAGCGGATCGGTATCATCATCCAGTGTCTGCGCTTCTCTCGTGTGTGCTACGAGGAATCTGTAAAGTACGCCAACAAGCGCCGCACGTTTGGCAAGAAGCTCATCGAGCATCCCGTCATTCGCATGAAGCTCGCCCACATGGCTCGCCAGATCGAAGCTTCCTACAACTGGCTCGAGAGTATGATTTTCCAATGCCAGAAGATGGGCGAGCACGAGGCTATGCTTCGTCTCGGTGGGCCTATCGCTGGTCTCAAGGCCCAGTCTACTCTTACTTTCGAGTTTTGTGCGCGCGAGGCTTCGCAGATCTTTGGTGGTCTGTCGTACTCGCGCGGGGGGCAGGGTGGCAAGGTCGAGCGCTTGTATAGAGATGTGAGGGCCTATGCTATTCCGGGTGGTAGCGAGGAAATTATGCTGGATCTGAGTATGAGGCAGTCGTTGAAGGTCGCACAGGTTATGGGTATGAAATTGTAGAGCGTTTAGCAAAGCTCTGCACATGCTGGATTTGAGTATGAGGCAGTCGTGAGATTTGCCTAAGTCATGGGCAGGACTGTGCAGCGTCTGTGAACAAACCTCTACGCAACGCGATCTTTTGTTTGGGATGAGAGGACAGCAGCTGTTCATGGTATTGCGGTTTCAACTGCAGTTTTTGGATGTACGATTTGCACGCGTTCTTATATTTCCTTTATTCAAGCATATCTTGTCTTGTTGCTCTATTTCTTGTGTCTTTATTTCTCAGTTTCATAAATATATGTTCTCCGATTCTGCAAATACCTCCCTATTCGTATGCAGTAAAGTACCTTAGGAGGTATGTAGTACTCGTGAACACGGAAATGAACAGACCCGCATTATAGTCCTGGGGCGAAAACTGCCTGGGCCTAGAGATCTCATCGACGTCTTGTACTCTGTTCAGAACTTCAGAGTAAACGTACGGCAAGAGACGACTGCCCCAGCGCCTCCCATCGCACAAATCATCGAAGGAACAACCGATCGCCAACGAGATCATAGGTACATGGCGCTAATTTGACGCCCGCCAGTCCAGATAAGGAGCCAACGTTTTACCCCAAAGACTGTTAGCGACCCCGCAGTCACGTGATTACAGCAGCAAATGGCAGCTGTAACGGGTCGCACCATCATCAAACGCTCGCCTGGTTTGTGCTGGACTGAATCGAATCTTCACGCTTCACCACACCTTCGCACGTTCCATCACCACACTACGAGTCTGCTTCCCCACACGCAAAAAGGAAGATCTTTTGCATCTTACATGAATTCTTCATTCGATAGCCTGGACATCAACAAGACTCTAACATCGCGGTCAAACAAACTACGGCGGCAGCATTCGACAGACGGGTCGTACCTCCCTTCTTCTATCTCATTCTATTTTCACCAACCCCTCTCTCACGACTCGCCTAACCCGCTCGGCCCATCCGTCCTCCTTGTCTGGTCGGCTCGACCTTGATCAGCTGCACCACTTCAACTCTGCCAGCCACGAGACTTGCTTGAAAGCTTGTCTTGTGATAACCTTGCACGACAAACATCCGGTCGTTTTTTTCATAGCCCTTGGCGACTCGTGGTCCCTCGACGGACGCGATCGTGATTTTGCAAAATGGCCGACCACTTAATAGATAAGCTGCAAAACACACAACTAAGGTCCGTATTCCCATGTGCATAGAAGGTGCCAGCTCGCGTTATCTTTCCCTTTTCGAAAAGGAAAACGGGGAAGATCAAGAAGCCCAGAACTTGACAATAAATGACATGAAAGAATGCAACTTCATCTATTTTGCCTTGACAATCTTGCAATATGCTCTGTCCTTGCTGACGTTTGCGCTTTATGATCTTCAGCGATGCCGCACCGTCACAGAACGATGACTGGAAAAAGAACCTGAAGCTTCCCGCTAAGGACAGCAGACAACAAACAGAGGTATGCAGATGCTGAACGAGCGTAGGAGAACCAGCTAGCTACACGTGGACTAAAACGGATCTGTTCCTCTTTGCTTCTGACAGGACGTGACGAGAACGAAAGGCTTGGAGTTCGAAGATTTTGCGTTAAAACGAGACTTACTCATGGGCATTTTCGAAGCTGGGTTCGAAAAGCCCTCGCCGATCCAGGAAGAAGCCATTCCTGTTGCCCTGACCGGACGGGACATCTTGGCTAGAGCCAAAAACGGGACAGGCAAGACGGCTGCCTTCGTCATTCCCGTTTTGGAACGCATCAACCCAAAGGTTTCCAAAATTCAATGTCTAATTCTGGTCCCCACGCGTGAGCTTGCGATGCAGACCTCGCAAGTTTGCAAAACTCTCGGAAAGCATCTTGGCATAAATGTCATGGTCACGACCGGCGGAACCGGTTTGCGTGACGACATCATGCGTCTGCAAGAATCTGTTCACATCGTCGTCGGAACACCTGGTCGAATCCTCGATCTCGCTGGAAAGAGCGTTGCCGATTTGACCGAATGCCCCATGTTCATCATGGACGAGGCCGACAAGCTCTTGTCAGTTGAGTTTACGCCTGTGATAGAACAGCTCCTTCAGTTCCACCCCAAAGATCGCCAGGTTATGCTGTTCTCCGCTACGTTCCCACTTTCTGTCAAGGATTTCTCCGACAGGAACATGTCATCCCCTTACGAGATTAATCTCATGGACGAACTCACTCTTCGTGGCATTACACAATACTACGCTTTTGTTGAGGAGAAGCAAAAGGTCCATTGCCTGAATACACTATTCTCGAAGCTGCAAATCAACCAATCCATCATCTTCTGTAACTCAACTAACCGAGTCGAGCTCCTTGCCAAGAAAATCACCGAGCTTGGGTATAGTTGTTTCTACAGCCACGCCAGAATGCAGCAACAGGCTCGTAACCGCGTCTTCCACGATTTCCGCAACGGAGTATGTCGAAACCTTGTGTGCTCCGATCTCTTGACCCGCGGTATAGACATCCAGGCTGTCAATGTTGTTATCAACTTTGACTTTCCCAAGAACGCTGAGACATATCTGCATCGTATTGGTCGATCTGGTCGCTACGGTCATCTTGGTCTGGCTATCAACCTCATCAATTGGGACGACCGTTTCAACCTGTACAACATAGAACGAGACTTGGGCACTGAAATTCAGCCCATTCCTTCGAGCATTGATAAGAGCCTTTACGTCTACGAGAACCCCGACTCCATTCCTCGACCCATCTCAATCCTCCCCAACAATGCTCAGCAGCCCCAAATGGGAGGACATCCTCAGCAGCAGCCCATGCCTGCGGGGCAATACGGAAATGGGAACTGGCAGAGTCAGAATGGCGGCCACAACATGTACAATGGCGGCAGAGGTCGCGGCCGCGGTCGTGGCTATCGAGGTCGCGGAGGTCCTGGTGGTGGTGGCGGCGGCGGCGGTGGCAACGTTAGTCGAGGTCGGGGTCAACCTCGCGAGGTCCAATCATAGCTTGCCTCCCGAACATACAGGAAGCAAGCGTGGTACAGGCTGGGTGAGGTGGCTTTGGGAGATGGAGGCCAGTTGAATCTCGGGTTTGGCGACGGCTGGAGCCACTTTGACTCGCTCCGACCTCCTTTTTCTACTTGAAGGAAGAAGAAGACTGGATCGAGAGATGTGCACAGCAACGGAGTTGTTTTATCTTTTTCATTTACCTGTTGGATTGTACATATTCGCGCACTTTGGGGGGAGGGGGCGAATGGGCGAACACGGCGAATCGGATTTGATTTGCTTTTATACGCAGCTGACTTCGCCTTTTGTCAGACTTGACGCCTACACCACATCTCCTTTCCTCCAGCGTTTCCCTTGGCCTTTTTTTTTCTTGCCAGCGCACTCAGGGAGAAAAAACAGCACATCGGAGAATACCATCGTTTCTCTCACTTTTTTTCTTCTTTCACGACTATGATTTTGCGTATGCACAGCCGTGGTTTTATTCTTGCCCCTCCCTGTCTAGCTTGTGGCATTATTCCCGTGTTGGGGTTTCTGGAACAAATCATCATGCAGAAGAACTACGGGCCTGTTCTGATGAGCTGTGCACTACACGAAAGGACGAAGACGACTTTGAATTTCAGCACAGATATACAATTATATGTCAAAGGCAGGAAAATCACGGCTGGGGCAAAGTCGCTGGCGTCGCGATATGCATTGCACTGGTGTTGGCTACAAGCTGGGCGAAGAGGCGTGGCGAAGAGGCGTATCAGGTTAGCACTGTGGATATCTTTCATTTTGTTTTGTCTCCTCGGCTATTTGTTTGTCAAGGAGCTGGAAGCGAAAACCCCGCAACTTGTGATATGCATGAGGATGATAGGGAAAACAGGACGACAGATGGAGGGAGGCGGCATGATACCACTTATGACGTTAGGTTTACGAGCGGGGTAGGTAGTACTGGGTCAGGTCTCGAGGCCAGTACTTTCAGAGGAGGAAAGGGGATGGGGGACTCGGTCTCGATTGACTGGTGGAAGAGCTGGTATCATGAACATCACCAGGATGTAGCTGACATGATGATTCTCTTGCGACGCCCCATTTTGTGCGATGGCGAACCTAGACCGAGTCTGAGAAGACGGTTGGGGGCCAGCAAAGGCTTCAAAATCACACAATGAAAAAAGATGGAAAAAGGGAAAAAAAAATAGAAAAAGAACCAAAAGAAAGAAAAAAACTTTTTTGAGATGGAACGCTGGGGCTAGTTGGGCAGCTTTCGGATCAGGGGTTGCTTGATGGAATGAGTGGCGGCACCTGCGGCCGCTCGTTCTGTTGGGCAACGCGCTGATGAGGTGAACAGTAGTAGTCTGGGCATAAACGGAATAAACACCTTCTGTCTCATCTTGTTGAACATTAAGATGCATGGTCGTGATGTGTCGTAGCGTGATATGGCAAGGCACCGTCAGATACTGACAGCCAGGGCCCAGACCCCTTTCACCCAAGGACTGGGAATGATGGGCCATTGGTGCGTCACGATGCGGATGGGATGTCAGTCAGCCTGGAAAGGAGTGAAAATGCAGGCAGGACGGGATATCGAATTTGACAGGCAGTGTTGAATTTACGTGCGGTCACTGAAGATTTGTGTTCCATATGGCATTTCATCTTACATTTCATTTCACATTGACATTTCATCTCACTTTTCATTTCACATTTTGCAATTTCATGCATCTCATATTTCATGGCCAACGATAGATGTACGGTCACCTTTTCCATTGCACCAGTTGTTGGCATACAAATCACACAAATGTGAAACATCCAGGTACTCTTCATCATTCATGTTCTACGGAGTACCGCTTGAATGCACGACGCATCATGTTGTACTTCTCCGCGTCTACCAGCAGTGTCACCGTCAACAAGTCTCCTCAGAGAGACTCCTGGACTTGGACGCCCCCAGCTCCTGAGAAACCAAAACATGCCTCCCGTGTCTCGCATCTTTCCATCGAAGCAAAGAAGTAGAGGCACTTGGTAAGGTACGAAGAAGAAACAATTGAGGTGGGAACCACCACGATGGAACGTTTTTCGAGACCCAATGTAGGCTCATATGTAGATCTGAACATATTGTTATACCTGCATCTTATGTGTGTGTGTGTGTGTGTGTGTGTGTGTGTGTGTGTGTGTGTGTGTGTATGAACACCAAGGAAGAAAGACCTACAACACCCCCTTCTCCTTCACCCCCTACCATACGCTCAATATTACCTCAATTCATCTTCCCCCTCAAAGCATCCACCTCCCTCTGCAACGCATCCAAATCCGCCAAGATATCAGCCCCTTTCCCGTTTCCCTTTCCATTCTCCGTCCCCGTCCCCAAGCCAGGACCCTCAACCGGAGAGGTCACCTCAGAAGCCCGTTTCGCACCATGCCCGCTCCCACTACGATTCCGCGGCGGCGGCGGCGGCGGCGGCACAAGAACACCAGGCCCATCCCGCGAGCGGCTCTCCGAGGCAGAAGATACCCGCCGGGGCTGTCCCTCCGTCGTGCTATGGAGGCTAGAAGGCCGACGTGTAGACGACTGGCGTGCGGGTGGAGGAGGAGGCGGCGCGGAGGACTTACTACTGTGGTGATTCTCGGCCGAGAGATCCGGCCAGGGGGAGGAGGGTATTGGCTCAGCGTGGTCAGTCGGTATTGATCCGCGGGTGGAAGTGGGTGATGAGACGCCCAGGGCGGAGGCGGAGAGCTGGCTTGTTTGTCTGGATGCGGTGTGAGGTCTTCGTGAGGGGGGTGGTGTGGGGACAGGACCGCTTGGCTTTGTGGTCTCGGGGCGAGAGGCTGAGTCGCCTGCTGCTGCTGCTGCTGCTGAAGAAGGTCGGTGAGCACAACTCGGAGAGTGAGCTGGTGGTAGTGGCAGTTTGGTGTCGGATCGTGAGTGGCCGCGTCGGGGAGGAGGGGGCGGCGCTGGAGCTGACTTCTTGGTTGTGTTTTGTCGACGCGCGGTGGAGTCGGCTTGCGGTTGCGAAGCCTCGTTTACCTCTACCTCCGTGGAGACGGTATCGAGTTCACGATACGTAACAAAAGGCTGTACATCGTCGTCCAGGCTGCCTCGCGGTGATGACACGGCCTGTGGTCTTGCACTGACGGCCCCTTGGGAAGCATTCTCTTCGTCTAGCCGCGAACCAGGACCCGGCTCGTGCTTTTTGAGTGATTTGCCGTGTCGAGAGCTCGGGGGCGGTGGACGGATCGCGAGTTTCTTGTCCTTGGGGGGATCTTGTGGTGATGTCAAGCTCGACACCTCCTGCACCTCGCCTTGCTCCACTTGACTTTCGGAAGTAGAGCTGACGGAGCTGTCGTCATCAGAGTCGTTGGCGATATTGGCCGTCGCATTCAATGGTGACACAGGCTGGATTGTTGATGACGTCTGCTTGGCTGTGGGCTCATGATGCTGTTCATCGCCAACGCGACCTGTCATGAGTAGACTTCTGAAAGCGTCCACATTGAGCACCTTCTTCCCCGCAGCGGCAGTCTTGAGCACCTCACCCTCTTCTCTCCTCGCTGTCTGCAAGTCTCCCGGCCCTTGAACATGCGGAGAAGGCTTGCTGAAGGGATTTGCAGGTGTCGTGACAACTGCGGCTTTTTCCTGTACGAGATGATAACTCTGGATCATGGTGCCGTCGCGGTCGCGGTCGCTCTCGTCTGTAGAGGATGTGCCGCCGAAGGGATCAGACGAGGGATCAAGATCAGAGAAGCGCAAGGTGTCGTCAGAATGGCTTCCGGGCGGCTGAGCGCCGTCAAGACTCGATACGGAAGCATCGGGCGATAATGGTGGCGGCGAGAGCACCCGCACCCGCCTGACGGGTTTATTATCCTTGCTGTTACCAGATGAACCGGAGTCGTCACAGCGCATACTAGACTTGGAGCTGGTGCGAGAAGTATCCAAGATGGCTGGTGTCTTTTTGCGAAACGGATTGGACGACATGGCTGGTGATTTGGATGAGAACCCTCAGTTAGTCTACCTAGGTAGGTTGTGACGTGAGGGCAGAGGCTGTCGTGTGCGGTGGTGTCGTGTCGTGCGTCAGCACTGAGCAGCAACTTGAGCTTCGCATGCGACGATACGTACATAGACACATAATACCTGGTAGTGACATACATACATACATACATCACAGATACGCGCGCTACACGAACCCGTCAATGGTTTCTCTTCAAAACAGTCGGGCTCGCAGCCAGAGCGCAACCGATGGCAGCATGATTCCCACTTTACTCTGACAATTCCGCGTCAAGTTTATCGCGTTTTTGCTTTTCTCCCTCCCTCGGTGTGTTGTACAGTGTACTGTACGTATTGCCCCGCGGCCGCGAAGCTGCAGAAACGGCGGTCGGAGTGACCAGAGGTTCAACGAAAAAGATGGAGACGAAGGGGGTAAAAGAGGTTGCCTTGAAGTTACCTTGCAAGTTGCCGCCGCGCGGTTTTCAATCTCGTTAGTCGTTATTGCAATGTCCGTAACTTATAGTAATGTCCTGACTCCTGAGTCCTGACCGACCAGTGACCACTGCGGCAGTGGCGAAACGGCCGGAACTACTCCGTACCTAGGTACTTATGTATGTACATATGTACCTCCATACATACACGGTCGGGACTCGGGACTCGGGACTCGGTTGGAGGACTTGTGGGCCTGGCTATGTACATACATACCTCATACATACATATGTAGGTATGCCTACAGTCAAACCCCGTTAAAATGATATCAGATACAAGGTACAGTACCTACATACGGAGTGCAGGTATGTACATACACACGAGTACAGATAAGAGACTACATTTTCAAGCGTTCCAGCCTTCACATTGGGGCATTATTCTCTGGCACGTATGTACCTCATATTCGTACGTATGGCCTCGTAGCCTCTGTCCACACAACCATTGAACGGCTGACCCTTTTGTTCTACTGCGTATGTACACTCTTTGTCCCTAACACCTTCCCAAGTTCCCAACTTCCCATCTGACATCGATGATCGTCTACAGAGTACATACCTACCTATGTATGTTGTCACATCTTCCATACCAGTGAGACCACTCGTCTAGGTATGTAGTCCAACACATAGCGCCGCATGAACGGTTGCTTCCCTTCCCCCTAATCTAGGAGGCATACCCCGAAAGGCTCCCACCAGGCAGTAGCGTTTTGGGCTGCGGTACAACCTTGAGCTACGAAATCCCACGTTGCGCAGCCGCCTTGGCTCGGTGGCGTGGAAGTTTGAAAAGCGAGGAGTAGGCAATCGCCATCGCTATCGACGACTGCTATTAGATCACGTTTGGGATAGTCAACATATTTCGCTCGTCTCTGGTCTCCGATGGTACTATTCTTTCCGTGGTCAGTGTGAGCCAATTAGGTAGGTAGACAAAATGGACAAAGCTGCTTCGGGTCACGCTCTGTTGAGCTCGAATTACGACTTGACGTGCACTTTTTTTTTTTGTTGCAAGGGGAAGCAACTCACAATCCCACACAGCAGTGCTCAGTGTTATCTCTCCCTTCCAGGCTCAGCGACTGAGTGCCGGGTTCAATTGGGCTGGCATGGGCGCGGTATGCCTCGAGGGTACATAGGGCAAATGTGCCAAGAATGGTGATGAACTTCATGTTGTTTTATGTAGAAAGACTAAGAACAATTGGACGACTTTTGCTTCAGCCTTCTGGAAAGCTTTTGGAGTGAAACGACGAATTACAGGTTGGGAACTTAGTTATTTCATGCCTGGAGCCGTCGACCCAGCATATTCTTGAGGTTGCGAGAGGGGCGCGTGTTTTATATTGCACCATGTCCTAGCGCCGAGCGGAATGCATTCTTCGAGACACGAGAGACCTCAATCCGCTCGATTGTCAGTTTTCCGTCCCTTCCGAAGTTCCGTTGCGTTATCCGTGTGTAGGAAGGAAGTAGGTATGTAGCACGTCTACGGTTCCTCATTCAGGCAGATTCCGGAATCCGTGGGCTAAATAGCTCAGTCCAGAAAGGCTCGTGTATCGGCCGGACAGGAAGACTAGGAGAAGGTCCAAGGACTCGTGGGAGAATTCGAGCTGTCGCCAACCTGGCTTTGTCTTGCTCTAAACACGAGATAAAGGGGAAGTAGGCATTCGGGGAAATCGTGACCTGTCCGCGAAGCAATTTTGACAAGGAAGACGCGGGTGACAGATATTGACAAGCAGACGACAAGGAAACTCGAAAGCCTCCCCTTGTTGCCAGGTGGAGAATTATAAGGGCCACGTACAGAGTAGGTAGGTAATGATCGAGTTCGATACCCATGCGCCATGGCCCATAACTCTAAAGTTATAACTTCAAATAAGTGAGGTCACAGGTGGTGCGGGCAAATCTGTAACAAGTCACGACTCACACGGCAATGGGCATGGAAAATATGGCAGTTTCGGAGATTCCATCTCACAAGCATTGGCAATTGCCTTGCAGGCTGCAGCCTAATAACGGCGTTGGACATAACAAACAACATTTTGAATCTTAAGGTCCAGCGTAGAAATAGAAATCCTGCGCTCTCATATGCATAATGACCATCGGCACTGGTGACTGGGCAGAGATGATATGATATATCTCGCCCGAGATCTGGAGATTTCCTTTGCTCTAACTCTTGACTTCATGACCACCCGAGCTGGCCCTTCTCTTGTTTGCCACCTAAAGACTGAAGTCCGACGCTTAGCTTTTCCAACTAATCGACGACCGCATGTATTCCATTCCGCCCATAAGTTTCGACGATTGGCAATGGCATGAGTATTCTCCTCTTGCATCTTCCCCTATGTACAACTACTTGCAGCCTGGAATCGAGACAGTAGGGTGCCCTGGAGGCTGGATGACAGGCTTTGAGGTCCGGCAGCCCCTCAAAGCAGCCTTGGCCCAGCGCCGTCGGGCCTTCAGAGGCGATAATGGCATCGCACAGGCGAGCGGCGAATTCTCCGGTCGCGTTGAGGCGACAAGTTGGTTTGGTTTACCCTTTGATGCCGCCGAGTTATCTATTTCTGTTTTGTGGATCAGCGTGAGCCAAAGAGAAAGTGACAGACGAGATGGACAGAGCTTAGGTACTTCAGGGAAGGGACCGGAAAGCTCTGTTGACGATGTTTGAGTGAGCAATTTCTTGTCGAAAGAAAAGACAGATGAGCATAGCTCAATCATCACACAGCAAGACTCAGTATCAGCGCGTCCGATGCCACACATGACATAGCCACACCTGGACCACTCTGAGACATTCCAGCCGGGAGTCGTTCGCTGCACAGTGTTTGCCGGCACATTCGGGATATTCAGGCAGGTAGCCGGGGTTCCGCGGCAGGGGACAGGGAGGAGGACATTTAAGGTCCATACGGAGTATATGTATGTAGGTATAACATCATCGCAGGCCCTCTCAAGGGAGGACTCAGAGGGAGAGCATAGGTACACGGTACACCTCTGGAGATCCTTGCAGTTCCAAGCCACTGACCACCCAGAGAGAGTCAGAGACCGGCGCACGCGGCACTGCGAAATATGCCGGACGCTTCAGGAAAGCTCAGGGCCTCAGTGTCAATACCGAAACCATATCATCAAATTCCCTAAAAACATTGGGAGGCGCTTTGGCTCCTGAGTCCTTGACTGTGTATTAAGTATAGTGTGCAGGAGGCATGCTCCAGGCGTATTGTCTTCGTGTCTTCGTTTGTAGCACGTTTACTTTAGGCAGATTTCCCGGGGTAAATAGCTTCATCCCGAACGGCGAAAGGCTCACCGTTAAGTATCGGCCGGATCCAGCACATGATACTATCACGGAACTCTATACTTACTCTTTAGTGCGTTTTGCATGGACCTTCAAATTGGACGAACGTTTACTCCGTGGAACGTATACCGAAGGGGAACAATGAGGAGAAGTACTCGTGAGAGAATTCGAGCTCCCGTCAATGACTCACTGACAATCGTCTGGCTCTTGCGAGATAAATCGTAAGAGGGAAGTAGTGAGAATCCGCGGCATGGCATGGAAACATCGCAGATTTGGAGAGTCAATGCCACAAGCATTGCCTTGCAGACTAACGGCGTTAACACACAGAAAAAAACATTTCAAATCAGTGATCACAAAGTCGAGCGTGGAAAATAGAAAGCCTACGCAACAAGCGCCCATGCCTGGCATGTGACCTGTATACACTAATTCCTTCAACAGTGATAGACTTTGGCTCCCTAGGGATCTTTAGAGGTTTCTGGTACTTCCTCTAAGTCCTTCAACCTTGGAAAGCCTGCACTCTTAAATGCGTCATGCTCTTCGACAGAGGCAATCTCCTGTCCGAGAATCGGCGACGTGCTTTTCGCTAGCTCTTGACTTCATGGTCACGCGAGCAGCTGCCCTTCTCTTCTTTGCGACCTTGGTCACGATACTGAGCAGGTACGTTATTGTTTGAACGCTGGACCCTATCTTCTTTTGTTATCTCTTATCTGGCGCTCAGACTTTTTGTTGCCTGAACTCCGAGACCTTCCATTCTCTGTTAGTGTTACGTTACCTGTAATACTTGGCTGCAAAGCTTCACAGGCAGGGGCGTCTACACGTTTGACTGCCATAGTGTTCTCCCCAAGTTCCCAAACTCGTTGACCATCACATATGTTCCACCCTGTTCATATACTTCGACGCATGGCAATGGCATGACTGTTCAGACCTCTTGCATATTCCCCTACGGGCAACTGCTTGCAGCCTGGATCGAGACAGTACGGTGCCCTGCGGAACAGAATTTGAGGTCCGGCAGCCACTCAGAACAGCTGACTTGCTCGGGCGCCGTCGGGCCTTCAGAGACTTCGGAAACGAGAATGTGGCATTCTCCCAGGTGAGCGGCGATGTCTCCTATTGCGTACCTGCGTCCCAGGTGATAAGTTTATTTACCTTGAATCGCTCAAGTTCCAGGAAAAGGACCGGAGTGCGCTGTTGAAGACATTGAGGTGTACATACTACAACCGTGCTTACATAAAAAAAAAGACAAGTCCCATTATCACACAGAATGGCTCAGTATCGCGCGCGTCCAATGAGTCGTGATTCGTGACTGAGCTCTCGAAGAAGATGGTTCAAACGGTGTAGCATAAGCTCATTATGCCTCGAGAGTAGGAGAGGGCGAACTTCACATTGTGTAAGGAAATCATGAGCGACTTCATCTCCTCACAAAAGCTTGACGTAAACGCAGAGATCATGAAAACCTGAGGCCTGATGTGCACCAAGGATAGTAAGAGAAATAGTCGTAGAGAGCCATAACTTGGTGTATTCCTCGGTCTTCTCGGTAAACAATGCAACACAATACAGCTGCCAAGTGACCTTGTTCCTGCCGCTATTCCATCCGCTTTCGCATTACGGAATATGTAATCCGTATGGAAAGTATCGTATGTTTGATTGTTGATTTAAGCATATCCTGCGGGCCATAGCTCAATTAAGCTACCTACGCTCGCTTGTCAACCGAATAGGTATATGGATAGCGTTTCTGTATCTCTCTTGTGAGTCGTGAGTCGTGAGACTTTCTTCCTCTTCTCCTTGAGAAAGAGCATGCAAACGCGTTATGACGCAGCCTGCCACCCAGGCACCGGCCCCATGAGGGTGTCGCCGGGTGTATCCTCGTTATACAGGTTAACAATATCGGTATGTTGTAAATAATAAGGCGTGACAAGAAAAGCAACGGACAAAATACGAACAAGATTGTCAAGAAGGAAAGGCAGCAAGTCACGAATGGGCCCAACTGGCAACTCCGTACTCCGTACAAAGTAGGGAGTAGGTACGTACCTCGGATCATTATCAGACGTGGCTCGGGATCGCTCAATCAAGGAAAAGGCTCACAGCGATTGTGACTCGTGAACTTCCAGGCAGCCGGGTGAGTGAGGCTCTTCCTCATCAGCCCAAGCCGGACCTAAAAAATGGTGGCGGAAATAAAGTAATGTAGGTAGGTAGGTAAGTTACGCCGCACGCGAGTACATAACTCTTTTTTGGCCTAGGCTCCCTTTAGGCTTTGGCGGTCCAGCCAATTGGGTTGAAGCTCGATGAGGAGTATGTACATGACTTTACCGCAAGGTTGGCCCACGATCGAAGTACCTACCGCATTCATTAGGTACATAATTACATGAAACGAAAGCATTACGTCACCTGGTTGTCCCTACGGAATCCCCGATACGTCCACCTCGCCTGGATGCATCATGCAACACCATTGAACACCTCCATTTGAGGAAACAGAGAACCAGCCAATAGGCAGGGCGTAGTAGGGGATAGTCCACTTCCACACTGAACTCATCCATATACCATTTCACCACGGATGCCACCTGATCATGGTTTGCAAGCCGAGACTCCGGAGAGAGACTCTGTTGTCTGGCTTGAATCGCATCTTTGCTTCGGCGAGCACTCCTAGCTACATGCCATCTAAATGGTCACTTATTAGTCAATTACCTAGTCGTTGGCTTATGGTGTTGAACTGATAAGCTAAAACAACCCATTACACGTTCTTCCGTGTCATGCGATCATACCCCATCCATAAAAACGTCGGCGCCCAGACTGCAGGTAACATGGCACCGGCATTTCATTCCCCCTTTTCCACCCCCTGTACCCCCTGCAGCACTTCCGTTATCTACGAGCTTTCGTATGATCATTGATGTATCATGATAGGTACCTAAGGCATATGTAATGTATTCTTGGACAGCACGATATTTTCGCGGCTACCCACCCACCTTGTTGCTGCATACCTATGGCCTCGAACCAACACCTTTGTCCACCGGCACACAGACGTTGGATTATTCCCAGGCAGACCTTCTCTACGGAGTACAGAGTACTTCGTACTAGGTACATGTTACCTCCTGTCCTTCTTTGTACATATGTATCAGTGAACACATCACCCTGGCCCTGTTTCACTCAATCGGCCAATCTGTCAGTTTGGCCGCTTTTGAGCGTCGAATGCATTGTCTTTGTCCCACCTTCCCCGGTCTGGTAAGGTTGCATGACGGCTCGTGGACTACCGTGTGACCGGCGACTGATAACCTTACGCGGCATCTTTATTTCCCTTACTCTGCATTACACATATGTACATAGGTATGTACACAATTCGTATATGTACCTACCTACCTACCTAACCACACATACATACTCCACAAGACACGACGTTGAATCCCTACGAATAATTGGCCCATCCATCTGCGGCCGGCCGTCGACAACAACCCAACTACACCGAGATACCTACCTGAGCGCATCTCGTCGCCAAATCAGTTTTCCTAATTTTCCCCAGAACACATTCCCGACAGCGTTGCATGTCTTGATATATTTCCTCTATTCTACATCGTCGTCCATCATCATCTTTCTTGCCCCATTGACCTTGTTATTCATTCCCTGCCAAACTTTGTGACTGGAAGTGCATCGCATCTTACACTGCACCATCTTTCGACTTTTCTTAATTCTTGCTGGCATCTCTCCTGGCAGCTTGACATGGGACAAGCTACCATCGACAGTCATAATACACGCGCAGAGTTTGAGACTACCACATCTCTGTTTGATCTACTCCATAACTCCCTCATCCTCCGCCACATTGCACCCCATCTACCTATACACAGCCTTCTACAACTTTCTGCAACGAGCAAAAGTATCCGGTCTCTCATCCGCACCACGCCAGGTGTATTTCGTCACCTCGATCTTACGCGGGTGCAAAGAGCAGCAGACTGTGATGACAATCCAATTGGCAGTAGCAGAGAAGTCTGGCACTATGCACAAGCAGATGACGGCCTGACTCCAGATGAGTGAGTGTGAATCGAAGTCCGAATACCCAGTACAATGAACTAAACGTTGATCAAAAAAGCAGCGTTGACTATTGGCCGCTGAGAGGTATATTTAGTGTCATCCGTCGGCAAAATATCCTCCGAGATGTCCAAACCCTAGTCCTTGATGGGCTGTCAGTGACATATGATTTGTGCCATGAGATCCTCTATGATCCCTCGTACAATGTTCGTATCTTGTCCCTCCGTGACGTCAAGAACCTTCACTGGGTCAAGTTCCGCGATGCTTTGCAGCACGCCTGTCGACCAGACCGGCCTGAGGGCTCACCAAGGCTCAAAGCTCTCTACGTATTTGGATCAAAGGAAGCTGGCTCGGAAAAGACGAGAGCCTCAATAAACACGGGATACCGCAGAAGCGAGCAAGCATTATCATCCGCTTCATCAGAACAAGCGGACGATGAATGGTGGTGTAAACGGGGCCGTCTTGGTACCCGGCCGATCTCAAAGGACTGGATCAACTGCATGAGTAAGTGCCAGGGAATCATCGCCTTCGATGCCATCATCTGTCAAGGTCCTCGACATGCGAATTCTCCCGTGTCTGGGCATCCACCCATGATGACCGACACCGCACCAGCAGCAGCCACCCACGCAGTCGGTGGATGCGATAGCTGTGGGAAGGCCCCCGAAGGCCTCATCACACAGGAGTCATGCTCACCTCTAGATCTCCCACTTCTCAGTCCTGTTCCCATCATGGCCTCCTCGGTCCGTGCAGCGACCTGTCCATCGCAGCCTGGACAGTCCTTTGTCCCACGTTGCGGCGACTGTCTCATTGAGCGCTACTGCGCCTGTTGCCACAAGTGGTGGTGTGAGACTTGCCACCCACTGCCCGGTCAAGAACAAAGCTTTGCATTCAACAACTTCATCGTAGTAGACGAGGAGGATGGCGTGGCGAATTTTGCACAAATGCTTCACCTGCATGATGGCACACCCAAAATTAAGGTGCGGGAAAACATTCATCTCTCAATCCTCAGTTTCCGGGTTAATGATCTTCTTTTTTTTAGAGTCGAGTCTCCAAAAGCTGCTGGGAATGTGGCAAAAACGTAAGTCACAGTCCTCACTGATCCCAGAGGAAGTCGCGAAGCTAACCAACGCCTGCCAGTGCGAAACATGTATCAAGAAGACACAACGAGTGTGCAAGAAATGTTGCGCAGGATACTGTATTATTCATAATGAGGGCTCCTCTCCAGACTTTGTAAGCTCTATTTTTACACCACTTTTTTTTTTGACTGTCTACTGACTTCAGGATAGTGTGACTGGTGTATTTCACGAGGCAGGGGTTTGGGCCGGCAGTAAGTCTCATCGGAGGTGAAGATCCTTTCGAAAATTTCGTTCTCTAATTTCCGCCGCAGGGACCCGAAACCGGCGCGAATGAAGCTTGTTCCTAGCAGTATTCCTGCTGACTTGATTCGAAGGAGGATGCGAGACGCGGTGACCAGGCCGCTGATCTGAGATATGGCTGAGTTTGAGGACTCGATGCTGGCTCTGATTGGAGCTGGAATGTGTTTGACTGCGACCTCCCCCAGGGTCGCGTGCGCCTTTCGCACTTGCTTTGAGATATGACCCTCTCCTCTCCATCAGATAGCGATCCAAATATACCACTTTGTATACCACTCTGGCGCTCAGTGCGCGCAATGTGCCATAACATGAGCCGCGTGGCCATTGTTGGCAGGGATTTAGTGCCTGAGCGATAAGTCATGGCTGGCCACATGATTTCTCTGAAGGCCCGGGGCTGTAAAGATGTAGAGATGTCTGGTGAGTGAGCACTCGAGCGTGGCCGGCATAGGTACCGAATAAGCCTCTTTCTGGGTGCAGGATTCCACTGAAGCCTGCGATGTGCCTCGACGCACGGCACCCACATGATCGCATCGACCACACGCTCGTGGTAAACAACTTATTCCCTCTGGCCAAATTTCATTCCGATTGTTTCGGGGCTCATATTCCCGACAAGACGCGGGTAAAATTGCCTCGTCTCAAGTCAGATACAGCCCCGCAGCCATCTTCTTCGCTATCAGCGTCGACCCCAGCTCCTCATACTCTGCCTTCGTAACAGCCATCTTGTCAATGTTGACATGGTTGGCCAGATGCGCCGCCCCGTACCAGGTACTCGTGACAGGATCAACCGGCCTCGCCACACGCACCACACAATCATCTGGAACACGCTGCACAATCTCCCTCTGCAGGCGCTGTATAAAGCCCTCAAACTGCGTAGTCCCCCCCACCACGACGATGTTGGCCAGCAAGCCGGGCCAGAGACCAAAGGGAAGTTCCTGCAGCGACTGCCAGACCAGCTCCGCCAGACCGGGCTGCGGCATGCCCACATCAGCGGGATAGAAAAGCAGTTCCGGCACCGCAAATCGCTCATTCCGCAACGTCAACACATCTTCGTCATTGATCGGGGCTGATCCGAGACCGCGCGCCCCCACCCCCCCGGCAGCAGCGAGTTTCCCCCTCGCCTTGGCATGCCGACTGGGATCGTAGTCGAGCAGCGCGCCTTGCATCCGCGTGTGGAAGTCCGGCAGCAGGTAATCCCTTACAATGCCCCCTCCCAAAGTATAGGTCTCGCGCTTCGTCTTCTTCTCGCCCCGGATGCCCTTCCAGGAGCGTTCAAGATCCGTCTTGAAGTCCAGGCTGACGTAGCAGGCCGTCTCCTTCATCTCATTGACGATGTAGGTCTCGTTGCGCATGTCGAAATGGCGCAAGGAAATGAGCCGCCCGAGGTAGTTTGTCAGGAACTTGCCTCCTATGTCGAGGCGGCGCACGGCGGAATGCAGCGGCTGCCCACGGAGCAAGGGCGTGACAGTCGTGTGTGAGTAGCCAGAGTCGATGACTAGGACGACTTCGGTAGGGGTGTTGGCGACTGTCGGAGTGTCTCTTGGGGTCTGGAAGAGGGCTTGTATGTCGTGGTAGGCATTGAAACTTGAGCCTGCAGGTGTTCATACCACGTTAGAATTGAAGAAGACTTGGCCAACGTTGGTTCTGAACATTTTTTTTTTCAAGGGACAGGGCTGTTCCTAAAACTCTCCTTCTGTGATGCCTTCCGGGAAAGCTCATACCTATGCCGCGGTAATAACTCTGGAACCCGTACTCCTCAAAGACGACCTGATCGCAGTTTTGCTGCAAAACAGGCAATCCATTCGGCGGCTCCGACAGAATCAATCGCGTCTCGGCCGGGTCGCATGCCGTCGTCGCGCCGGCCTGATGCCCAAATAATTCGTGGTCCCAAATCTCCTTCTGCGCCTCCCAGTTGACGATGAAGCCCCTCTCCACGGGCCGTCGCAGCTGGATCTCCCCGTAGTCGCGACATCGAGCGAGCTCAGAGGCGAGGTATGTTTTGCGCGAGCGGTCCCGCGCGATGCAGTTCGGGATGATGCGCGGCGCGGAGATGTGGCCGTTGGACACGACACCGGCTTTGAGGGTGTAGGCGCCGTTGTCGACGATGAGGGTATTGGTCGGCCGGGGAGGCGGCGACGGCTTGGCTTTTCGGCCGCCTGCCATGAGACCTTCTCTTCTTCTTTCTTCTCCTTCCTCTTCAAGTCCTTTCTTCTGGGTTCTTATCCCATGTGCTTTTCGACTTTAGTCGAGGGGGAGCGGCGTGCGACGGCGACGCGACGAAGTTTTGCGGGGAGGAGCTGGATGCAACTTGCGGGAACTTTAGGTACATAGGTACCTAAGTACATACCTCCAAAGCTACCTGGTACCTACCTAAACTACCTACAAGGACAGGCAACCACCAAGCAACGGCCGTGGTAACAACACACCTCCGGAAATATAGTTGCGCGATTCCAATAGTTGGCGGAGGAACCTGAGCATCAAGCCAACAAAATATCGACAGACCTCATTACTATGGACGCCGTTGCTCGCGAGGCGTGGCTGAAGGGCTGGAAGCGGGAAACCTACTCGTCAGGATGTCCTATGGCAATTTTGCCACGGGAGATCAAGACCCTCATCATTTCTCAGCTTACTCTGGAAGCCCTTTCTCGCCTGAGCCAGAGTTGCCGAACCTGGTACCAATTCACGCTTCCAGAACTCTACACCAGGGACGCCAAGGAGGGTAACTCGTTCGCGATAAGATGGATGGCTTCCCATGCAGTTGACGAGGAAACAACCGAAAGCGCGCTGAACACGCTGACCATTTCTGCTCGGTTTGGGGGCCAGGTCGACGTGGTTTCGGAACAGGATGACGGCCAGACGCTGTACGAAACGCCAACTGCTCTACATCACGCCATCGCCCGTAGGAACTTGCGGCTCGCGAAGAAGCTACTAGACATGGGAGCGCGCCACGACATCCCTTGCTTAAACCTGCGCCAGCTCTTGTTGACCTCGGCCTCAGAGAACTCCATTGCAAAACTCTGTCACTTCGTAGACGTTTTCGAGGTACTCTTAACCATCGAACAGTGGTGTCCTATCTTCCTGGCCTTCATCCACGGCGACCCCGACATGGGCCAGCTTCTTGTCGATCGAGGAGCCGGACATGAAGCTATAATATCTCGGTCCCACGTTAGCATACCGAGCCGCATTCCAATCTTGCACTTCGCGGCTGCCGATACGACGCAGGATATCGACCAGTGGCGTTTTTTGTTTGACAGATTTCGCAAACACATCAATGAACGCTGCACTGAGAAGGAAGAGACTCCATTGCACATCGCTCTGCGGTGCGGCTCAGTCCAAAGCATGCAATTGGCCCTGGAGGCGGGGGCCAAAATGGAGGTAATCAATGCTGCCTTGCGGACGCCTCTACTCGCGCTCGTCCGGGAACTTGATACACTTCGCAGGCAAAGGTGGGAAATTCGAGACCAAAACCACATCGACTGTATTCTGAAAATCGTGGAGTTCGGAGGTAGCATCCATCCAGGCGGAGACTCTGTTATGGTATATGTTATGGGATACTACTGTAGGAACCCCGACATGTGGCCGGACATGAGACACATACTAAACTTCGTCCTGGATCACGGTGCAGACCTCAACGAAAGAACCTTGTCTGGTATAGACCTGGTAAGCCAATTGATCCCGGTCATTTGCAATGCACCGCCTCCAGCAATGGAGGCACTGAAGGAACTGTTGCACGACTTGGTCGACAGAGGCTTGGATCTTACAAGGCTGCCGCTGCGGGGGAGATCGCCATTGAGCATCGTCATTATCAAGAAAGACGCAGAGCCAGCATGGCTGTTCGACTTACTTTGCAAGAAGGGTGCAACGATCCCCGATGAGGAGGTGGATCATTCCTTTATTCGCTGGTGTGTGATCCCTCGACTATGGGTGGGAAACCAGCACAACATTTGGCAACACGCGAAGCAGATCTCGCAAGCCACGGCCATTGATGCCTACCGCAGAGCTTTCTGTTCCGATACACCCTCTCTCTTCGATCTTCTTGTACGCATGCCGCTGATTGTACCATCGCTTTACGCAATGGTCTGTATGGCCTTCTGCTACAAGAAGACATGGAGCTGGACGAAAATCGTCGCACGCGAATTTGAAGATAACTGCATAACATGGAACTTAGTTGGCCAAGAAAGTATGCTGCACGGCACGATCCGTTTCTTCGAAGAAGTACCAGGCTACCCGGCCACAGACGCAATTCAGGACATTTCGAAACTCATGAGAGAGGGTGTGGACATCACCATGCAGGATATTGAGGGTCGAAATCCACTAGACTTGTTGTTGCATCTGGCTTGTGATAAGACGGATTGCACTGAATTAATAGCGTTTTTGGAAGTGGAATTGGAAAGGGCTCATAACCCACAGACGCCGCGGGAACACAGGGCGCCAGAATTGAGTCTGAGCGAGTTGGTAGGCTGATGGGCATACGTGAGAATTTTGAGCTCATGACAAGCGATCGGGCGTTCTGTGTTTTCATACCATCGGAAGCGATAGCACGACGTTATTAATGCAGCGCTTGTGCCTCATCTACGAACCAACCCATCATCTTTGAGCAGTCATGAACCCATGGCGATGCCACCACTACTTTGAAGCCATTCAAAAACATTCGATGGCACGCAGTAGTAATCGCGTGTGGGCAGTCTTTACAGAAGGCACACCAGCCACACAGATCTCTGATGACGAGGGAATTCTCTCAAGCCTTTTATATGGCATCAAAAGACGATTCACTTACCAAGATTTGGAGATCTCACCCCCAGGGCGAGGGCGCCCGACCAAGCTAACAAAACACAATTTGAAACGAATTTAGACACACAGGTATAGCTGAAGAGCCATTCACTACGACCAGAGAGCAATAAGAGAGATGTGCGCCTCATGTTTCTACGGTGATAATTGCACGACGCCTCAAGGTAAGGAAAGTCATGCATCACCAAGCCGCACAACGCCTCTTTTCAACAGAAGAACATGCCCCAAAAGAGATCCGATTCACGCTCGAGTATCGTGAAGAGCCGCCTGCGTAGTTTCGCCGCGTTCTATGGACAGATGAATGCGCTGTTGAGCACAGCGATGGACAGACCCAGGAGTGAGTTTGGCATCCTGCCGGTCAGAATTGCACATTGAACCTGTAATTGGTGTAAATCGAATTCTAACCAAGGGAATTGGCTTATTCTAGGCTCTAAAGCAATCGAATTCGATCATGTACAAGACAGAGCAATATAAACCGGCACAGCTTCATACTTTGTCTTGGAATCCGCCACGGCAATTAGGGCCCTCTAGTCGTCTTCTCAGGGGACCCTGACTCAAAGAGAGGCGGCGTCACAAGCACACTTTCCCGTGATTATATTGAAGAGTACCTCCCAATCATGCTCGATGGTTACACTATCCTTATGCATGACAATATTTCGGTTCACACAGCCAGAATCGTGAAGATTTGCCTTGAGCGGCTAGGTAGGGGTGACTTCTCTGGACTGGTCGCCACACAGCCCTGACCTGAATCCCGATTGAGAACCTCCGGTCATGCCTGAAACAGCAACTCTTTAAATGATTCCAAACAGGGCGGAGGTGTGTCTACCTACTCTGTACCATGTGAATACCTACCTACTTAAGGTAAGTAGGTGTGAGATATGTGTGAATGAGGTTTTGTCTATGACATCTAAAGAGGAAGACTATCTCAAGAAATAAGAGAATGGCTGTTGGAAACGCCACCAATGTTACGGTGTGGGAGCCATCAGATCACACGCATTGATTGCTGAAGTGATCGGTCAGCTCCTGTTGGCACTACTCGTACGCGCCAAGGGCCAGTGTGCGACACAACATGCACGCACTGGGGTTCGAGGCGATAGTCAGCATTATGTGGTATATGAGACCACCCCCTCCCTCTTTTCTTGTCCTCTTACACTTCTTCGATAGGTTTCATGAATATACTAATTTGTTCACATTCGCTCACACACATTCGCTCACATACATAACGTATACGCTACTCTCGCGACCATACCCACACATAGGCGCTCTGTGTCATCTACAACAGACAAAGGACGTCAATACCATAAGATAGACAACTACGCAAGCAACGACCGCGATAATACACCTTCAGAAATCTGATGCTAGTATTGCGCGATTCTTTAGCTGGTGACGAAACCTGACTCAAGCAAACGAAACGTCAACGGATCTCACTGTTATGGACTCCGTCGCTTGCGGGCCGTGGCTCAAAGCCTGGAAGCGGGAAACCTGCCCATCCGACTGTATTTTGATGAATATGCCACCAGAGATCAAGATCCTCATCATGTATCACATGACACCGCAAACCCTTTCTCGCCTGGGCCAGAGTTGCCAAACCTGGTACCACTTGACGCTCCCAGAACTGTACGTCAGAGACGCCAAGGAGGGTTACTCGTCCGCGATACGATGGATGGCTGCTCATGCGGTTGACGAGGAAACAACCAAAATCGCGCTAATCACGCTGGACATTTCCGCTCGGTATGGGGGTCAGGTCGACGTTATTTCAGAGTATAAAGGCCAGAAGGTGTACAAAAATCCAACTGCTCTACATCACGCCATCGCCCGAAGGAACTTGCGGCTCGCGAAACAGCTTCTGGACATGGGAGCGCGTCACGACATCCCTTGCTTGGACCCGTTCCAGTTCTTGTTTGCCTCGCAGCCAGAGGAGCTCATGGCAAGACTCAATTCCTTCAGAAACGCCTTTGAGTCATTCTGCACAATCGGCTTGTGGTTTCCTATTTTCCTGGCCTTCTTCGTGAGGGACCCCGACATGGGCCAGCTTCTTGTCGATCGAGGAACCAGACGTGAAGCCATGTTATCTCCGTCCTTCGTTGAAATCCCGAGCCGCATTCTCATCTTGCACTTCGCGGCTGCCGATACGACACAGGATATCGGCCAGTGGCGTTTTTTGTTTGACAGATTTCGCAAACACATCAATGAATGCTGCACTGAAATGGAAGAGACTCCATTGCACATCGCTCTGCGGTGCGGCTCCATTCAAAGCTTGCAATTGGCCCTGGAGGCGGGAGCCAATATGGAGGTACAAAACGCTTCCTTGATGACGCCTCTAGTCGCGCTCGCCCGAGGACTTGATGGGAACGTTCGAAACAATAACCACATGACCTGTATTCGAAACCTTGTAGAGTTGGGGGCTAGCATCCATCCAGGCGGAGATTCTGTGATGGCATATGTTATGGGATTTTACTTCAGAAACCCCGACATGTGGCCGGACATGATACACGCACTCAATTTCTTCTTGGATCATGGTGCAGACCTCAACGAAAGAAGCTTGATGGGTACAAATGTGGTGAGCCAATTGGTCCCGGCCATCTGCACAGCAGCGCCTCCAGCCATGGAGGCATTCAAGGAGCTGTTGCACGACTTGATTGACCAAGGCTTGGATCTTACAAGGCTGCCGTTGCGGGGTTCGCCATTGAACTCCGTCATATCTCAGACAGACGCACAGCCAGCATGGCTCTTCGACTTACTGTGCAAGAAAGGTGCGACGATCTTGCGATCGGAGGTGGATTACTTCTTCATCCGCTGGTTTGAGGTCCCTCGACTGTATATGGGGAACCAGTACAACATTTGGCAACACGCAGAGCAGGTCTCGCTCGGCGCGGCCGTTACTGTTTACAGCCTAGCCATGTCTTCCGATACACCCTCTCTCTTCGATCATTTTGTACGTATGCCCCTGCTTGCACCACCGGTTCACACATTGGTGGCCATGGCCTCCTACTTTAGGAAACCGTGGAGCTGGTCGAGAATCGTCGCACGCGAATTTAAAGGCAACTTCACCACATGGGACGAACCTGGCAAAGAAAGCATTCTGCACAGCACGATGCGTTTCTATCGAGTGGTACACGGATACTCAGCTGCAGACGCAATCCAGGACGTTTCGAAACTCATGAGGGACGGTGTGGACATCACTATGCGGAACGAGGCCGGGCAGAATCTACTGGACATGTTGTTGCATATGTCTTGCGATAAGACGGACTGCTCGGAATTGAGAGAGTTTTTGGAAAGGGAGCTGGAAATGGCTTATCACCTGCAGGCGCAGCTAGAAGCCGAAGGCGCCAGAAATGAGTCCGTGAGCGAGTTGGTAGGCTAATGGGAACATGACGAAATTCTGAGCTCATGACATAAACGATCGGGCGTTGTGTGTTTTCATACCGCCAGAAGCGATAGCATGACATTAACGCAGCGCTTGGTATTCGAGATGGACTCTGTTTTAGATCGGAAGGTTGGTACATTCGAGATGGAGCTTCAGTTAGATCACAGCGTTGATATTGGCTTAGAGAAGAATCAGACGGCTGCGCAGCGTTGGTCTTATGGGAAGCAGATGTAATGGGAGCCCTCTTTGGGTTGCACCCAAAAACAAAACTTCATTTCGAGAAAAGAAGAATGGGTCTGAAAGTTTAGCCGTATTTCTACTCCGTACGTCTGCTACAATGAATCGGGCAATTGGTTCGACGTTGCATTTAGTAAGGATCAGTTACACGAATCACGATTCACAGAGCGTGCGGCGTTGTGGCTATGATTTGGGCGCAAGCGCAGTTTGACAAATGATGCCGCCTTTTGTCACCATACATGAAATTGAAGCGCATCTTTCAATCTCGAAGAATCTTAACAAGAGCAGATATTGGAGGACGAAGACTGGAGATTTCACACCTACACATAGAAGGTATGTACTCCTTTCCTCGAATAAAGCCATGTTCTCGGATTCCGATACCCACTTGTTGGGCTCCTTGGTTGGCGACGTCACACACGGTGAGTACCTCGGTGAGTCGGTGACCACTCCGTAGTTCCTTTCACATTGACTACCTAATGACAACACCTCGCTGTCGCCTCAACCCCAAGAGTATTTCTCGGTTACATACAATGCTCACGAAGCTCGGATCAAAGGACGCCAATATCACGAGACTCAAGAGAGACAATCGACCAAGCAACGGCCGCGATAACACACCTCCAGAAATATCTGGTGCTAGTATTGCGCGATAGGTACCTTAACGGCTATCAAGCAAACGAAATATCGACGGACGGATATGGATCCCGTTGCTCGCGATGCGTGGCTCAAGGCCTGGAAGCGGGACATTGACCCATCCAGATGTCTTTTGATGCATATGCCACGGGAGATCAAGGCACTCATCATCTCCCACCTTGATCTAGACGTGCTTTCTCGACTGGGCCAGAGTTGCCGAGCTTGGTACGAAGTCACGCTTCCGGAACTCTACGGCAGGGACGCCAAGAAGAGTACCTCGTCCGCGATAAGATGGATGGCTGCCTATGCAGTTGACGAGGAATCGACCGAAATCGCGCTAAACACACTGGACATTTCTGCTCGGTTTGGGGGTCAGGTCGACGTTATTTCGGGCCAGCTTGCAGGCCAGACGTTTTACGAAACGCCAAATGCTCTACATTACGCCATCGTCGGGAGGAACTTGCGGCTCGCGAAGAAGCTGCTGGACATGGGAGCGCGTCACGACATCACTTGTTTCAACCGGCGAATGAGCTCGTTGGAATCGTACTCAGACGAGCTCAGCGACTTCTTTGGAGTACATTACCATGTCGGCCGGTGGTTTCCTATTTTTATGGCCTTCATCTTGAGGGATCCCGACATGGGCCAGCTCCTTGTCGATCGGGGAGCTGGACGTATTGCTATGCTTTCCCGGACCCCTATTTCAATCTTGCACCTCACAGCTGCCGATAAGACGAGGGATATCGGCCAGTGGCGTTTTCTGTTTGACACTTTTCGCGAACACATCAACGAACGCTGCACGGAAAAGGAAGAGACTCTACTGCACATCGCTCTGCGGCGCGGCGCCATCCAAAGCGTGCAATTTGCCCTGGAGGCGGGAGCCAATATGGAGGTACAAAACGCTGCCTTGCGGACGCCTCTAGCCGCGCTCGTCCGAGATTGGAAAATTCGAGACCAAGACCACGTCGCCTGTATTCGGAAAATCGTGGAGTTCGGAGGCAACATCCATCCAGACGGAGACTCTGTGATGGTACATGTCATGGAATACTACTGTAAAAACCCCGACATGTGGCCGGAAATCAGGCACATACTAAACTTCTTCCTGGATCACGGTGCAGATATAAACGAAAGAAGCTTGTCTGGTACAGACGTGGTAAGCCAATTGATCCCGGTCATTTGCAATGCATCGCCTCCAGTAATGGAGGTACTGCACGAACTGTCGTACGACCTGGTCGATAGAGGCTTGGATCTTCCACGGCTGCTGTGGCAGGGGACATCGCATTGAGTACCGTCATTATTGAGGAAGACGCACAGACAGCGTGGCTCCTCGACTTACTGTGGAAGAAGGGTGCGCCAATCTCCAACGACGAGGTGGATGTTTTCCTTCTTTCACTGGTGTGAGGTCCCTCGACTGTATATGTGAAACCAGTATGACATTTCGCAACACGCGAAGCAGCTCTCACGAGGCACAGCCGATTGTGATTGTGTATACCGCCTAGATAGAAATCTCTTCTGATATGTTTTCTCTCTTCGGTCTTCTAGTACGCATGCCGCTGATTGTACCACCGGTATTCACATTGGTCTGTATGACCTTTTGCTACAGGAAGAAATGGAGCTGGTCAAGCATCGTCGCCCGTGAATTTAAAGGCAAGCTCACTACATGCGACATCCCTGGCCGAGAAAGTATGCTGCACCGTACGGTTCGTTTCTTCGAAGATGTGCCAGACTACTCGGCCGCAGACGCAATCCGGGACATTTCGAAACTCATGAAGGATGGTGTGGATATCACTATCCAGAACGAGAGGGGGCGGGACTCACTGGACTTGTTGTTGCTTCTTGCTTGCAGGAAGACGGATTGCTCAGAATTAGTAGCGTTCTTGGAAAGGGAGCTGGAAGGGGCTTATAACCTAGGTGGTGGGCAGAAACCCCGAGAAGTTCCGCTGGATAAAGAGGAGGGGTAAGAGGACCGGCATCTGCTGCGGTGTCGAACGAAGAGTCTGAGGCGTATTCCTTGACGCCCGTGGTGATGACTGAGCAGTGAGAACCCTAGTTGTAGTTTCTGATACTAGGTCGTAGGAGACGGCCGAAATTGAGAAGCCCTTCCCTGCGATGACCTTAAGCCGGTATGTACCTGTGATCATAAGAGTCAAGACGCGTGTGGGGTTCCGTCAGTGTTGCCTTCGGAGACAGAATAAAAAGAAAGAAGAAACACATGACTTGGATGGAAAGAGCAACGAGGACCTATTGGATGGCGAAAAGGACAAGTGCAGACTGGAACTCACCAAGAAGATGGAAATTACCTCGGGATTTCTGCGAGAGTCTCGACACGAGACAACAGAGATGATATTAAAGAACACACAGACGGTGGTGATACCAAGCACAGTCTCAAACACCTCTATAGAAGAGAAGGCAACGTCACTGTATTCAAGTCGGCAAGACTCGACTCAACGTCCTTCCCTTTCAAAACCGAATCTCTAAAAATAGAGAGAACGAGAAGAATTCTCAAAACATGGCAGAATCGGAGGAAGTATACTAAAGCTCAAATACCTAGAAGGACAACCAAGAGAGGGAGGAAAAGGCGGCTAAAACAGGATTTGGGCGTAATACCCCGCAATGATCCTTCATTCGGGGTCTGAGTGATTAACAGAGCTTTCATTGATGATCGATCGGTCGCAGGTCCGACAGTCATGAGTCTACTATAGGCATGGGTTCCTGCCCTTGTACCTGTACCCATGGGTGACGTGGTCACTGGTCATTGTGATCTTTCGCGACCCTGAAGGCAAAGACGCATGATAGGAAGAGAGAGGACAAGTCATAGTAAAAAACATCTCTGAGGTAGTGCCTTTGCAAAATTGTCTTCTGTTCTCGAACTTCGGAATGTCAAAGTATGATTCTATTCGTACGTCCAAGCACTTCCAGGCACAATGCATAAAGGATGGCATTTGAGCTATAATAAAGCTGCGATACTGCCGCTGCACGTGACGCGTTCCGACTACATATATAACCAACGTGTTCCCACATTATTATACATTAAACCTAGATCTTGGCACTATCCAAGAATTGTTGGGTAACTAATCCATATCGCGTTGCGACTGCGTCCACTGGAACGACGCCCTTATTTTGTCTGAGGTTGACAAACGACGGACCGCCGCTCTCCCATGCGTAATCTTTCCAAGAAGCCAGGTGAGGCCACATCTGGTCTCTGACTAGTCGCTCGATCCTGTCCCGTCTGCCTGCCGCGTCGGCATCCGCATTATTGGCCAGCTCAACAACGCTCTTCCATAACGCCCATGTCTCCTCGAGCTCGTCAACATTCGATACGCCCATTACGCTCACGCCAATTCGTGGCGGCGCACCTGCCCTAAGAGACCGAGGAATCGCAGTGGAGCCAAAAGGCGCGCCTATGCGCCCCCAGTTTTCCAGTGCCCATCGAAGAGCGACTTCTTCCAGACGCTCTCCGGACTTTCTCGCAATCTCAGCCAAATCGTGGCAGGCCTCTCGCAGTTGTGGTGGTGCCGGATGCCAGGACGACATGGGGCCATTGTCCGCGCCTCTTGTCGTGATCAAGCCCATACTAAGCATGCTGGCATTGAGGACACATTCGATGCCTGCATTGCCTAGTCGTTGAAGGAAATCGGCTCGGCCGAGTTGACTGTTCTGAATACAGAAATTGGAATACGACATGACCGCGTCAAGAGGCTCCCCTGTCTCCTCCAATATCATTTCCGCCAACGACACCAGCACCTCGACCGGGTATCCGCTGATGCCAACATAACGAATGAGGCCCTCGTCGCGCATGCGTCGCAGCTCCTTGACAGCTTCCAAAACCTCTGCTGGAGAAACAAACTCGACGTCGTGGGTGTACACAAGATCGAGATAGGGCGTGCCCAACCGCTCGAGACTGCGGCATACGCTGTATCGTATCCACGAAGGAGAGTAGTCGAACTCATTACCCGCGATTCGTCCAGCCTTGGTGATGAGGAAATATCCGTCTCGAGTCGGGGGCGGCGTCAACGTCTGGAGCGCGTCGCCAAGCAAGACCTCGGACGGCCCATAGTATGGCGACGTGTCGAATCCCACAATGCCATGTTCCAGCGCTCTGCGAACAATATCTGTGTACGGCAGCTGTGAGGGATCGTTGTATTGATGATTGAATGTGGCCGTTCCCAGAATGAGGGGCGGCAAGACGCTGGAGAGCGGCTGGTTGGGGGGAGCTGCTGTCATGGTATGGCGAATCGGCGATGATGGTGATCGACGGCGGCACTGGGAAAATACACGGAATCGAAGCACAGAATCAGCGCGCAAACGTCATATTTGCAAAGCGATACTCAAGGTTGCTATAAGCCAAAAGAAAACGAGTATAAGCACGCACGCTCGCAAGATGATGAAGGGTAGAAAGGGGATGAAGCATGAGCTCTTCCTGCAGTGTGATAGATGGGCCGACCCATGGCGCTTTTTCACGGAGTTTTGGAAAATTCGAGACGCCGCGCTAAGTTGACTCAAAAGATGGTGTGCGAAATTGATGACGCCAACTTTTTTTTTCCTTCACCCTTCCTTCAGGCTTCCTCGCTTTGCGAGTGGAGAAGGGTGGGCCGATGGGAAGACGTGTCGTGTCGTGGACTCGTGTCACCGTTCTCATCACGGTGTTAAAAAGTGCAACCTTAGTTACCACATAGGTACCTATGTGTGTACCTAGGTAGTCCCCTTTTCGGTGACAACTGACAACTCTGATTGTGACTAGACACTGAAACGAGCAAAAGCCATCCTCGCGACGAACAGATCACATCGCGCACATGAAGATGCTGGTGGTGGCCCGCACCCTATGGGTGTGATGGATTACTTTCAGCTCCGAGCATTACGTTGGATGGAACAGTGAAATTACGGGAGTTATTAGACCAACTTCGTCGCGCACCCTCCGAGGGCAATCTAGGTACATAGGTAGGTGTTTGTACGAGTCGTGAGTCGTGAGTCGTGACAACTGACGATTCGGATTCATCCCACAATGGTGGATTTACGCTCGGTGCACAGGAATGCTTTGTCGCGCACATGAGGGGCTGAACTTGGCGGTTTTGGATGGATGTTTGGACTGCGCCATGCAACGCAGACCAGTTTTGACTCTTGAGTCTTGACGCTTGCGGCGCCGCGCACCGTCTTGTGTCGGCTCATGGCTGCTTTCCTGTTGAATCATGTTCGTTAATTATTGTGCTCCATAGGAGAAGCAGGCCAAAAGAATTGTCTCGTCGTACACACTGAAGGGGAAATGATAATCATCTCATTCACTCAACATCACAACGGTGGCTACAGACAGTTTTTATATAATCCTACATTTGCGATTTATGTAAGTAGTGCATACGAGGTGATAAATAAATAGATACAAGAAAATCTTTATTGATATGTATCCTCTGCGCTTAAATTCAAGGGTATGCTCGTCCAAAAATCACCACAACTCCACTTGACATTAATGAGAAAGACCGATAATGAAACGTCTACGCTTCAACGATGGGCTTCTCATGGTATGCACCACCAGCACTCTGCGAAAAGGTGGTGGTAGGCCTCCACTTGGACGACTTGCGGGGAGTGGTCTCCTCCATCATCTTGTCCACCTGCTCGAGCGAGAGACCCTTTGTCTCCGGAATCAAGAAGTAGGCATAGATGAAGGCGCAAGTGCACAAGGTACCCCAGATGAAGAAGACGGACGACTTCAAGTTTCCACGCTTCTCACCAACCATGTAAGGGGTGATGACAGCAATGATGGTGTTCCAGAGCCAGTTGGAGGCAGTGGACAAGCCAACGCCACGAGATCGGATGGGAAGAGGGAAAATCTCGCCAATGACGATCCAAGCGCCAGGTCCCCAGGTGGAAGCAAACCAGAAGATGAAGATGGCAATGAAAGCAATCTGAGCATTGACCGCAGAGATGTTGTCGGCGATGCTGTTGGTGGGGTCGGCAGGGTCGGGGTGCGTGTGGTTGAAACCAACAGTGACGCCGATAATGGCAACCAGGAACTGGCAGACCAACATGCCGAACGCACCGACGATCAAGATGGTTCGGCGACCGAATCGTTCGACGGTCCAGAAAGAGAGCGGCGTGGAGCAAACGTTGACGAGAGTGAAGATCAACGAGATCAAGAAAGTGTTGCTAATGGCGCCAGTCGACTTGAGGAAAGGAGTTGAGTAATAGAAGATGAAGTTGACACCAGTCCACTGCTGCATCATCTGAAGCGAAGTACCCAGGATGGTTCGGCGAAGGTTGGACTTGGCACTGAACACGCTACCCTTGAAGCAGTTGGCCCAGCTACCGAACCAGGTGGTGGAGGGAATGAGAGCGCGCTCGTATTCCTCATTGGCAACGATTTCGGCAATCTCAGTCTGGACATACTCGGAGTTGGGGGGCTGGCCGCGAACACGAGACAGAGCGTCGATGGCCTGCTGAATTTGACCCTTCTTGACGAAGTATCGTGGAGAATCGGGCAGGAAGAGCAAACCAATTCCAAGGACCAAAGCCCAGGGGAACTGAATAGCGATGGGGATGCGGTATGCGCCAGTGTTATCGAGGTCCTTGGTGACGTAGACAACAATAGACGCCAACATGATACCAATCGTGATGCAGAATTGGTAGCCGGCAACAAGAGCGCCACGAACTTTGCGAGGGCACTACAAAAGAATTGGGAATTAGCAACTTGTTGGTCATAAGTTTTCCCGCACGGTTTCAACGCCGTCAGGGCAGAAAGGGGGGTGTCTTATTTTAACTCACAATTTCTGACATGTACAAGATGACAACAGCTGATTCGAAACCGACGCCCAGACCAGCAATAATACGACCAGCAACAATGGGACCGAGAGCATGATCAGGGCTGGTGATCATCTGGACTACGCAACCAAGAGCGTAGATAACACAGCCCAAGATGACGGTCCATTTTCGGCCAATGAAGTCGGCAAGGTCACCAGCAATCAAGGCGCCAAAGAAAGTTCCGCAAGACAGGATAGAGACGATCAGAGAAGTGTTGGATTCAGAGACAGCTGTTTGGCCGACACCCTCGACAGCCTCAATGAAGATCTTGGAGCCCAAGACACCGTTGATGTAACCGGAGTCATAACCAAAGAAGATACCGCCGAAAGAAGCGAAAGCACAGAGAAGATAGGCCTTCCAGGTAACGGGAGCCTCGATATGCTCAACGTCAGGGGCAGAGTGGAGGGTGACGGAGGCTTTTTGGTCATAGCCCGGAGAATCCAAATTGTTCGCCATTGTTGTCGATGTGGTCCAAAAGAAAAGAAAAAGGGAGCCAGATCCGAATTGTCTTTGATGTACCTCGTAGGGGAAGGAAGAGGTGATAAAAGAGACGAGAGCTATAAAATGTCTCGAATAGCAGGATCGTGGAGCGAAGCCGAGAAAGACTGCAGATTGCAGAGCCCGGAAAGACAATGGAATATGATCGACACAAGGGGATAATAAGAATCCAGGTTCTTGGATAACGGGCTGAGGCCGACTTTTTATCCCACGAGCCCAGCGGAAGAATTCGATCAGACTTCTGCCCCAGGCTTCACCCCCAGAAAAGGGCAATGTAGCATCCCGTCCCCAGAAACCCCAGACGCCAGACGCCCCAGACGCCCCAGACCCCAGATACACACCCCTCAAAGTGGCCTCCTAGGTACGTTTGAAAGCGCAATGCGGTGCAGTCCCGCGCATAATGGTCTGGGGGCGAGACTTTCAAAAAATGAGATGAGCCAACAATGCAGGGGTAATGGGCTTTCAACCGGGGGGTTTGTCAATCCACAGTCCACACACAAACAGGCCGGGGCTCGGACAGCGGAGCATTCTTCCAGATTAGCGTCGGATGGGGTCACCCGCCAGCCATGGCCCGCCCATTAGGTACATACTCCGTAGACCAACCGAAAGGGAAAGAAAAAAATATGTATGTACGTAGCGAGAAGAGCGAGAAGAACTACCTAGGATTCAGCCCGGTCTGCCCCAAGAGATCCTCTCAAGTCGAGACGAGACTCGAGAGACACTTCCAGACGCGTTTTCCGGGGAACCCGCGTGGAGATTGCGGGGGCGTGGATTGGGCCTGGCCCTGCGAGGTAACGCCGGATGGCGTAGACGGACGCCTTTTATGAAGTTAGTCCATCTCCATTGGCAGAGAAGCGCCGCGAGAAGGGCCGGCTGCTTTGGCTTCAAATCGTTCTTTGAAATGGGTTGCGTGAAGTTTGAACGAGAGCTTGTCCGATGATGCGACTCTCGTCCGGGTGTCCCCCATGGGCAGATCATAGATGGGTTTATTAGTGGGAGAACAAGCTTTCTGGGGTTTGGGCCTTGGCGTTGAGGGGTACCTAATAAGGTAGGTATGTAGGTAGGAGCCTGGAGGTACAGTATGTAGTCTGTAGGTATGTACATACCTAGGTACATAGTCTGTAGAATCTTCAGGCTGCAGGAGTGGCTTATTATTATTCAACGGCCACGGGATCTCATCACTCGGGGATATTTCGACCAGGACAAACAAAGGTCGCTGAGCAGCACTGCAGCAGTCATCAATGCCCACTTTCGTTGCTACAGTAGGTACATTGGACCTTGCAGTGAGTATGCACAGCGTCAGCCACTGGAACACTACCTAAAAATTTACCAAGATGCTGCATGCAGCATACCTAGGGTACTCCGTAGATGATAGGCCTGGGGTTAAGCTTCGACGGTCCCGCCAGAATGGAGACAACAACCACCTACCTACCTAATGCACCTGTTAACTCATAACAATGAACCCATCGCTTTGGAGCGCCAGCGCTCTGCAACGTCGTAGTCCCCGTTTTGCCATTCAATCCTGCCTGCATACATACAGTGGCCTGTATATAGAACCTGCAATACGCCTCGGCCAGCTGCCACTGTGCAGTGTGCACAGATGTCGCATATATTGGTCACGAGACGCGAGGAGAGGCTTGGGCCGAACCGCGTATTGCCGCGACTCGCGAGTAAGGACCCGATAGCCTGATACCTACCTAGAGGCTACCTAGGTAGCCTAGGCCTCGGTTCACTGCAGATGCGCATACATACTTCCGCCATCACGATCGACTTGCAAAGGATCCAAAAACGGCCACAGAATACCTAGTATCAAGTGATGCCCAGATGTCGCCAATCGCTTGCTGTCTGTGGGCCTGCCTCGGTCAAGTCACGTTTCAAGGGATACAGTTGTCGTACTTTTTTTTTTATCCTATACGACTCACTCACGAGTAATCGCCGAAGGCGCCCCATATGCCGTGACATCACATTCGTCCAGATTTACACTGAACAGCACCCATGACTATAAAGTGGAATCAGTGATCACGCATACTGAACGAATGGGACATTGTTCGGTCGTATACATATATCGTATTTGACCGAGCCGAGAGGGGCTATTGAGCTGTTACCTGTTCCCGTGACTGTGGTTAAGGAAGACGCATTCCCGGAGGCTGGAGGGTAGTATCGGCATTGTGGCTGCTGCGCCGCTGACTGGCTTTCTTTGACGAATTGTCGTCGTCTTGCTCACTACAGGTGGATCCGGGGCGAGTTTCGGTAAACAGTCAAGATTCAAGAATGGTGATTATGGGTTCAAGACACGATGTACGGAGTAATGCCATGCACAATGGCACAGACTATGGGGAAGGTGGAGGACGATGCGCCACGCTCCGAATTCATGCGGGGGAAGTATGGGGAAGAGAGTCGCTTCCCCATTCTTCGTACTAGGTAGGTATGTACATGCAGACAAACTCGCAAATCTGTAGGTATACACATGTACCTTGTATGGGCCGCCAAGAGCAAAAGCCACGGAAGAATACGATTCATACACAAGGCGGCGTCTTCGGGAGACATCAACTTTTGGTTTAGCGGTCCTGGAGCCAAGAAGCAGCCACCTCGCTTGCCCATGGGGTTTTGCAATATTCTCGTGGCGTGGCAGGGATGTCTACAGACTACACGTCAATTCAAGCCCTTAGCTGCAAGCGTACAAGGGGATTTTACCGAGAGTGGCAGAAATTACAATAAAATCTTTGAAGCACTGGAGCTGGAGGATTTGTCATGGCCGACCCGACGCGGGAAGATTGTTGCGGGGGACCATCTGGTGGTGAGGATGGGCCGCATACCTAGGCTCTAGCTGGTTGGCTGCCTCTACGCGATCAACTTGAAACTTCAGACGAAAACATCGTTGACGACGGCCTCTTTTGGAACATTTTGTGTGAGCAATCGGCAAAGTCGGTGATGCTTTTACATTGGGCGCTGCGCCAGTCCCGTGCCCGTGTCTACAGCCGGGAACGATGCTTCAGCTCGCAACAGGCTACAGCTCGCTGCTCACCCCGTCACCCTTAACTTTTAAGTGAGCAAAGTACGTATGTACTTACTACCTTCCTGCAGGAGTTCTGACACAGGGGCCGCACTTCAGGCTTGTCAAGCAAATCGCACGACTTCAGAAAATGTGCAAGCTAGCAGAAGGTGAAGGATCAAGGAGAAGGAAATATCATGAGAATCCCCTTGACTGCATGGCAAACGAAGGATTGGCCCTTGATGACGCCTAGAAATGGAGACCTCGTTCCGTGAGACTTGCTAGTTTCTTCCAGTTTGATGCCCGTGCAACGGTATTGTCCATTATTAGCCGCCGTTTCCGTGAGTGTTCGGCCGGCGCCGCACGCGCGGTTGGCGGCAGGACCTTCCCGACGGCGCACAAGACACAATATATTCCCATATACACGGATATGTACAGGCAGGCTTCTTCCAACGGTTTCAACGGGAGAAGGCAAGCCATGTTTGCTGAATTGGGATGGAGATCTGGTCAGCGCTGAGCTCGATCGCATTGGTTTACACTGTACAGAGTACCTACCCATGTAGTCGAACGGCGTCTTTGCTCCGAACGCCCCCCAAATTCGAAAGGCGGCCGAGGCTAAGACGCGGTGCCCGAGCCGAACCCGGCAAGGTTTGTCACGAATTCGGACTCACTAGGTATGTACATAGGTACTGTATATACCTAATAAGCTAGCATCTAACCGCCTTTCACACAGGCTGAATGCATCACGCGACCGGCAGAAAAAAAGAATAGGCGCGGCGCTCATTTCGTTGCAGGCCAGAGCCAGCGCGACTATGAGTTATGCAGTTCCGGAGTACATACGTAGTTCTTTACAGAGTATAGAGTCTGTATTGCATAGAGCAATAACGGATAGGGGTGTCGGACACCGTAGCCGTAAATCAATCAACTACCTAACCAAATGTAACAATGCACGAGGGATCGCGAGTCTGTGCAAGTTCAACAACACCGGCTCGGCTCATGGAGCGCTGCGGTGAATGAACCAGCGCTGCATTTCGTCCCGCCCTCAGACAATTCTCGTGGCTGGCAATACATCGTTGTTCCCGGACAGCTTGTCAACATTCCATGCAGATATGTACATACATATGTACATACCTATGTACATAACCACCAACCCGGGCTATCGATCGCAGTTCGGGGGGAAGACCAGGGCCCAGGGCTGGAATGCGCTGGAATGTCGCTGTCCCGCATTCTTTGGCGTCGAGCTGGCCTGGAGGCTGGGACAGAAAAACATCCTTGCAAGATGAATTGGCGAGGCGACTGGGCTTCTCCATCAATTGCCAGGGGACATCCCCGGATTTCGAGCCTTCTGTACGTTATGTACCTATTAAAGTTCAACCCCCCAGCGCAGTGCGTGATTGGTGAATCAGGTAAGGTTATTATGCGGGGTGCATGAAAATGCAATTGCCAATGCTGCTTTCATCTCAATTGTGCTTGTGACTTTGTTGACTCGCCCCGTTGACTCGCCTCAAATACCACGCGACTTATTGGAGGCTACGGAGTATGTATGTACATACCTACCTATGATATGGGGTTATCGAATTCTTCGGTAATCCCCCACACGAGTTGCCGGGGACAGCCGTTATCACCAGCCCATCTTGTCTCGAGTTGTCAAACAGACGGAGTACTGTACCGATCTACATGACCCGGCCGAATGGTGTGGTGCGTCTTTGCGGCCGTTGCTCCCGCCCGCAATGCATCGAGTGCCGTATCGACGGGACCAGAAGCCGTTGCTAGAGCCACACAAATTACAATCCTCAAGATCCTGATCATCCTGGAGGCCGTTTTTACAAGCCCCTGAGCCCTAGCTAGGTACAATAGTGTCTCACTCCGGCTTGGTGCTTACGTAATTTCCTCCGTTTTATTGGCCCGAATGAAACGAGGGATGCCTCTCGAGTCTCTACTCTCTACAGAACGTATACGTACAATGACAGTGGCATCTTGAAGCTGTTTCACAACTTGAAGCAACCGTTGGACACCAAGTCAATGGATGCATTTGCCATTGTCCGCATCTAGATTCTGAAATGGGTGGATTTGAAGACGAACCCCGAAATAAGGGTCTCTCCGCCCAGTGCTGTGCGCTGCACTAGGTAAAACTAACCATGGCTGCGACGTTGCGCTTCCAGACTCCTCATGGAGTTTAGTTCGAACCAATCTGGATCGAATCGCCAACAATTGTCATCGTTCGTTTTGTGCGCGCTGATGAGGCTCCGCTCACTATTATTAGAGTCACTGCGGAAAGGCAGCCACGCAGCGCAATCTACCGCGAAGAGCACCACACTACCCTGCAAAGCCGGTCACTCAGATTAAGATGTATGTATGTATGTATGTATGTATGTATGTATGTATGTATGTATGTATGTATGTATGTATGTATGTATCATGTATCATGTATGTATGTACATGTAACATACATACTTACCTACACTTGGTGCTGACCGTTGACCAACGCTGTACAACGCTGAGGAACTTGCAAGTTGCAAGTTGCTCGAGCATCACGTTGCGACTTGCAAGTCGAACCACTTTCCGTCCTCATGCCGTACGCATCCAAGGAAGCCTTATTACTTGTTCCCTGCATGCTGCATTGCTGCCACAGCCTGCAGCAGGCCACTGGGTACCTACCTATGCTCTCACTTTGCTCTCACTTTCCATGATTAGGTACCAACTTACCATCCTTGGCGAGCACCACCTTGCCTCTCATTGTTTTTGCCAGGGAAGAAAGACAAAAAAAAAAAAAAAAAAACGCCCCCCTCCACAAACACCGCCAAGAAACACGCCCCCAAACAGGTATGGTAATT
>SRQL01000320.1:0-30892 GCA_018360575.1 Claviceps sp. LM454 group G7
CAGCAGGACCTATGTACCCCTCATCATGCTGCGACGTGATTGGCTGCAACCCCTGTCAGTGACCTGAAGTGAGGGTTAAGACCGCTAAGGGGATAGGAGGAGCACGGGTTTGATGCTTTGGCCGGAAGTAACAAGTTATTAGAACAGAGCATCTGGCCAATTCCAGACATTTCCCGGCCAACATTTGTCGACCTGTCATCAATGGTGTCGGTGTAAGTGAGCGTATCGGGTTCAATGCCGTGCATCGTATCGGCCGACAGACAAGCTAGGTACATACTAAAAGGACTTCGATCGCAATGCGTCAATGATTGGTTTCAACTTCCCTAATAACCCTGGAGCCTGCTGGGCTCTACAGAGTACAGCTCTTTGTCCATATTGCGCGGATGGCGCAAAAGGTTGGAGACGAAGGACATCTGCTGCCATCATCCATGCCAAGCCTGCTTGAACTCTTCTCCGCGGCCAAGTCGGCCGCCAGTGGCCACAGCGATGAAGAGTGTACTGGCCGGATACTCTGCTATATTTGAGACAACTACGGAGTACCTAGTAGTGTAATGTGTCGATGACTCGATGGTTTTGTGCAACCCTCGGGCTATTCACGCAGCCACCGTGACCAGTCAGATATTTCACGGTACAATACTAGGTAGACACTCCGTATCTGCGTATCACCACCAGTTCGTGCCTGACGGTCGGCTGTTTCTCGCAAGATCGGGTGCACCAACGACCAGCAGGCTGTGAGGCTGTGCGGGAAACGGCTTCCAACTTCCAACTTCCAACAAAGCTGACTTCCCCCGGGACCCCGGTCTCTTCCCGCTGTACGGATACACGGTACTCCGTAATGTTCCTGATGTGGGCTCTTTATTGCATGAAGCCCACACTTTATCCTTGCAACGATTCTCCCCGTTGGACGCCCGGAAAACCGGAAAATACGCCACCCAATTACATACAATCTCGGCCATGTCAGAGCTCCAGTTCAGCTAAGCCGGTAAATGCCTGTACGGTCTCCGGAGTATGGATTTCATGGAGCAATGCTCCGATTATCCGTTCATCCGATGCTGCTTACCACGGGATAGGAACATAGGTACATACATGTACGGAGTAACATATCTTATCGCTGGGCTGGTGCCAATTCGCACGGCAATGTCAACACTCAAGATTTAATCAAGATGGCGATCCGTATGTGCGCAAATGAGTCTCCGCGGAGGAAGCAAAACGTTCGACACAACAATGGACTGCGCAATAAGTACAGAGCCAGATGAGACTAAAGGCCGTATGTTGCCAACATTGTGCACAGTGCCACCGGCCAGTTGCTGATATGTACTCCGTAAAGGACGATGATATACGGAGTAGGTAGAGCTTTTAGTCGTGACTCGTCTGGCTGGGAAGTCAACTCGACTCCTCAAGTACATGTACAGAGTACATGACATACAATATGTACCTACCTACGTCTGTACAGGCGTCTTTGGCTTTCAGGGGCTAATAATGTTCGAGAATCGAGATAGGTATGTATGTACATACGAAAAGCTTGGGTGCGTCTACGGAGTACATATGTACATACCCCCCTGTTTCTCATGTCGAGCTATGGCGATTTGCCCCTTTCATATTGCAGGTGGGGCAACACACGCGCTCGCGGAGTCGCGGGTGCTTTACTGCTTGTGCGGTACGGAGTACATTACCAACCTATTCCCTGTTGACGTATACATAGGTACAGTGTACATACCTATTCGCCTTCTGCTCCGCCACCCAACCCAGAAACTCATGAAACCACAGACTCATACCCAGCCAACTGTCATTGAGTACCATTTCATCTTGAGCAGGCGTTGTGTTCACTTCTTGAGAAAGCGACCATGCTCAGAAGGCAACGCGACGTGGTTTGAATCTTGATCCTCCCTCCTGGGGTTGCCATGTGGCATCAACATGTGCTTGGAATAGAGCTTGGAATAAGCTTGGAACAACACGCTCCTGGCGAATTGCAAGACTGCTACATACATATGTACATACATACATACATACAAATGGCCTTGGCGAGACGAAAGGCGCCCGCATGTCTAATTTTGGCAATTCGGGTTCTGCACCCTCTTTGGAACAAAAAAGGGTCCACATCCGATTTGACGACAAGATTTCACAGAGCGGATGAGCATCCGGTGGGCGTTTCACGTCAGGACGCGTCACATTGGTGGGGTTGCCTGGGAAGTTTACTCGCGAGGAAACGCCTTCATCAGTTCACTCTAGGAGGTATTTATCAGAACGGGGCCATTTACGGACCGCAATTGATGTTACACAGCTCCCGGCTTGGAAGTTGGGTCGGGTTCTGCACCGTAATACCTGTAACCTATGCATGTTTTACGACATACGGAGTACAGAGAACGTCCAAAAAAGCACAACCGCAGTTCAGGAGTGCCAGACCGTCTACTGAGTCACTGACGGTCACTAACAGGAGGCTTATTAGCAGCCGCAAGACAAATAGGAGCTTCTATACGTCAGCGACTTCACCTATTGTGGTGAAAGTGACCGTTTTGGTAAAGACACATGTTCGCCGAGGCTACGAATACGACGTGAAAGACTTTTATATGGCCACCGGCAGACGCCACCACTCGACAATGGACATTCAGGACTTGGACTAATAAATCTGGTCTAGCGACCTCTTCCGTGTTGTACATGTAAGATATGCCCAAGCACCCCATGTACATGTATGTACATACATTCTCCGGAAACGCGTTCCGAGATCGGTTCAGGGGCCGTTGGTGCTCGCCTGCAAGTGGTGTCTATGGCTGGCCAAGGGCCACTGGCTTTTACAATACATACATCCAGCGCACATCGACCGCGTGGGTCGTAAATATGTAATTAGAAACATGATGGCAAGTTTTTTTCTTCTTCTTTTTTTTCTTGCCGGAAGCCAGAGATCGGCGGCGGCGGACTTAGCCATGACGAGTCTGTGTGTTCACGTAGCCGCGAGCTGAAACCTCCTCGTCGGGCCATCAAGATTCCAAACGCAACATTCATGACATGGATGATGGTCGTGACTCGCTTACGCGGGGCCGTCGAAGTCCAAATTTGATGATTGATGCCATGCTGCCAATCAACTCGCCCAGGCACCACCACCCGCAAAGAAGGGCCAATTAATCGCACGGCACGTACAATGTGGCATAGGTAGGTATGTCCATATCATATACATATGTACATATAATGTGCCTGCTGGAATCGGCCGAAAAAGAAGAGCATTCCTTCATCACCTCCGGCTCCGCAGACGAGGCCGGAGACGGAAACGCGTTTGCGCTGCGCTTACTTTTGCTTCTAATCTGCAAACACAAGTGTTTTAATTCATCAACGCAAAAAGCGTGGATGAACATTGAAGACACGACGTGACAACCCCATTGTTCTCTAATGCGATGCACATGTGGTCCAACAGATCGATCGACGAAGGGGGAAAAGGGGGGAGAAAAGAAAAGGAAAACAAACGAAGGGCTAGGACTCAGGAGTCAGGAGCCTAGGACTGCATGCACACAAATTCGGCACGACTTATTACATATGTACTCCGTACAAGTCAACAACGTTGTCGTGTGAGTTGGTGGCTTACGAGTGGGGTGTTTCCCCTTCCCTTTTCTTTTCGGTACATATTTCAACACGCCTCGGCCACGCCCGTGTGCCGACTTCCCGGATCGCATGCATCCATGACCGATTTCTGTCTTCTTCATCAGCGGGATTGCCGAGTTGGTGTATATCGACATTTACGATGGGGCGGAATGGGCCGTCATCCAATGAATCATTGAATATACATAGGTACCTGTACAGCGCCTTCCGTGTTCGCGTTAGTGGGCTTGCACAGTACATCACAGCATGATATGTACATACATACATATATGTAGGTATGTATATCAAGTCTGGAGATGCCAATTGCCCAAGTCAGCACTTTGCACAGGAGAACTAAAATTAGTTAGCGAGGCAACCAAAGACCCAGTGTTGCCCTCGGAGAATGAAGCATTCTAGCCTTAGGGCCCGGGTCCGGTGGACAAGTTCACGGACGACGCCACAATCTACGGGACGGCACGTAAGACACGCCTCGCATTCTGTGCGTTGTGCAGCCAATGGCCTTTACAATGTGCGTACATACATTAGGTAGTCTGTAGTGTCGTTATCGAGTATATTATGATAGGTATCGTACGTTCCTTGCCGTCGTCTTTGTCGACATGCGCCTTCTGCTCTGTAGACTGTGACACCATGGTTTGTTTCACTGAAGATACGACCAATGTCTCATGGGTGCCCGAAGATAGGGATCAGGAGGAAAGAAGCGGGATATGACGCGTGAATGAGCCGTTTCGGTACACCTCTTCTTTCTTACTATTACTATACTGTCATTATCACTTCCAGTGGATGTTGGTTTTGCAAGAGGACCACGAGGAGCATTTCGCGGCGTTGCCGGATTGCCGCTTGTACAGCCCTTCAATGCATTCGCGATTGGCTCTCTTGTGAAAGAGAACCCTCCCGGAAAAGGGGGAGAGAAAAAGATAATGGTCGGTCATGCCATGTTCGGCATGTTTGTATCAATGTATGAGGTCGGAATTGGAAGCATGCTCGTGTATGGATATCAGGCTTCGCGGCGGGAAAGATTATGCTTGACCATCCGAGAAGTGAACAATGGGTAGTGCAGTGTGACGTGGGCGGCAAGTCTTTTTCGTGTCGTGATACCATCGCCTTTTTTTAAAAAAAAGGGGGAGGCCTGGCAGCCTTGTAGGATAGTAGGGTAGGAGGCGGGTTCTGGCTGTTTTCTTCCCCTTCGCCACTGTGCTTGGCTAATTTTGATGGGTGAAAGCTTTCATTAATGAAGAATGAGGGTGAATAAATAAATTGAAGAGAATGATGTCATAGATCGTCGTGTGAATGCATCCTTTAAACTTTTGATGCATGTTGGAACGCTGGCATCGATGACCCCGCATGAAAGGCAGGGAAAGGGGTGGGTTCGATGCTATGTAATCGGCAGGAAACATGGAAGGAGAGAGTTCGGGAAAGGGGCCATGTAGATGAATTGATGGCACGTTTCACCGATTTGAGGTATTGAGATCATGAACTTACTGGCCCTTACTCATCTTGGCGGGTGGCTTTAGGGAAGTATGCTATGTTTGTCCCGGATGTGGACGTCAATGATCAAGACCTAGGTTTTTTGTAGTCTTTCTTTTGGCTTTTATTTGGTCCTCTTTTCGAGTTGGTGATCTACTTTTGAGTCATGACAACTTATCACGGGTGAGTCTCAACATCAACGTGGTGACTCCCTCAAGGACCCATCTCGTTTGGTGTAAGTAAAATACGTCGATGTCGCTCAAACACAAGAATCGAGTCATATACCGGCAGCCCCTCCTTAGACGAATTGAAAGAGACCGTAAATGAAATGAAAGCTACCGCTGGATACAAAGCGCAGCCCACATCAAAATAATACCACCCCCCAGTCTTCCACCTTCTATCGTCCTGCCCCCGAGCTCCGTCGCTCACTAGACACTTTCTCTCCTAAGCCGCGACCAAAACGGCGGTATTAGAAATCGCAGGCCGTGAACACGATCGTGGGCTTTTGAGCTGTCTTCCGGCAGGGATGAGCCCGAGGACGCACTGCACTCCCACGAGATGACATGAGTCACATGACGGACGAAGGAGTAGCTGGGGATACTGCCATAACAGCCGAGCCGCAAGAAGGTATTCATTCCATCGACCGTTTCTCGGATCGTAAGCCTCGTGTGTACGGTGTAGAAGGTTCATCCCCCTAACGTTGCTGGCTGAACGTATGTACGTATCTGCCGGAAACTTTGTCTTCCAACTATACATAGCGTGTCCTCAAGCATGTTCCGAACGCTGAATATAAGTGTTCTTTTAAGTCTGAGAGAAAATCGTCAGGGATGAATCCAAATCGACCGCGCCTGCGAAGATTGTGCTGTCTCTGTATACCGATTCTCGCATCTAGGCAGGTCGCAGTGTAGACGTTAAGTTTCTTTCAACTCATCACTCAAGCTGCAAACCGACTCACCTCGTGGATCATCTTTCAGCACCAGGAAGGCCGCAGCTTGTTTTTCCAAAATATGTTGCTGGCGTATGATCCCGGAACCCGATGTGAGAGCTGCCACGAATTGCGACCTTGACAAGCCGCTAAACTTGCTGGCTTTGTACTCACGAAACTTCTCCAAAATGTGGCTGAGATGAGTCGCAAAGCCGTAGCCCTTCCAGAATATTGATGACCGTGTGTGATACACAAACAAACCGGAGTTCTCGTGCCTATTGTGCGATGCAGCGCAGGTGAAAGTTGAAACGTTATATCCGCTCTCGCTATTCCTTGTATGTCAGCACACAACCGGCCACTTGACATGAAAAGCGTCGTATTGTTGACATCCAGAAGCTCTCTCTCTCGTACAGAACTCAGTGCCTACCTGCTTGCTTGCATCACGATTCACCCGCACTCGAGGCGTGCCGATCGATGGCCGCCCGGACGGGACAACATGATTGTCTTCAACAGCAGACAGCAGACACGTGTCATAGAATACCGTCAGGCCATCGTGAACTGACTTTTCTTCAGTTTAGGCACCAAGTAGGATTTCTAAAGATACAACCCCATGGCAGAACAGCGACATACGAGCTGGCAAGAAAGCGTCGTAACTCGTTCTCATAGCCATAAATGATAATCGGGCACTGAGCCCTCAGCCAGAAGCTGAGAAGATATCCCACGGCTAGGGAATCAGTCCGCGCACCTTTATGGTAAGTGTGCGCATGAAGAGTGAAGGTTATCTGTGATAGATGACACCCCCATCAATCAGAGCCGTTATACGCGACGTATTTATGGATGGCCCAGAGTGGAAGCAACAGTAGTTCCAGACTGAGAGACGACACAGTGACATCCAAGAAGCATGTGCATTGTGAATATTGCACTGGGAGCGAATGCATGAGATAAATGATCGTCTGTCTGAGGAATCTCTTGCCGCAAAGAAGCTCGAGCGATGCGTGAATTTGGTCGAGGCACTGGCTCCGGACATCAAACGTGGCGTTTTGCTAAAAATCGTGAGTGAGTAGAAGTACCGCCGTGACGACTCATATACTTGATGTCGTTGAGGCCTAGAACCAGACTCTACTCCTGTTGTAAAGAGCACCATGCCTCGACCAAGTTATCGGGTGTCCTTTCATATGGTCTGATTTTCCAGCGTCATGGTGATCTGAGCATGTACTGTAGCCACGGCAGAGGAAGCACGGCAATGTGAAAGCAACTTGTCGTATTCGTCCTGCCGTTCCGGCGCACGAAGCCACCGTCTCCGCTAGCACGTCTTCAAGCAAGCGACTCTTGATCAGCTGTAATCTGCCCCGTCATGATAACGCCTTCCACGGAGGAGCTACGCATGTACGTAGACTCTATCCCCCACCGCGAACAGGTCGGTAGTCACTCTGTGTCTTCCGGTGGAGAACGGGCGACTGGCGTCAAGGCCGACACTCGAGAGCCAAATGGCCTTGACGACAACGTAGACCAAAAGACGTCCTGACTTTGACAAGTGACCAACTCCAACCGCCAATTCGCTCTATCAACCTCTGTCGTAGACAACAGTGACTCTCTGTTGGATTCAAAGAATCTCTATAAGGCCGAATCCTATCATCCGCAAGTTACGACGTTGAGGAAACCATCTCCAGTCCCAAGCGGCTGGAGAGGAACTCCCCCAGCGCGGATCAATCCCAAACATCTCGCTGCGTTCTCAAAGGCGCAACAGCTAGACTCAGACTTGGCCCTGAACGAGTTGAGCCATGTCGATGCCGTGCCTGTCAGTAGAATCGCTGAGAAGGGCGTTGATATCGAGCATGCCCTTGCGAATGGCAGCAGTCCATACCACGAAGAAGGCTAGCTTGGCTGGTTGGGTTCGTTTCAGGGAGCTCGTTGCCGGTGATGGGATGAAGATAGATCGTTGGCGTACAGCCTTCGTGGAGCATGAATGAGTGCCTTAAGCTGAAGCATCATCTCTGACATCTCAGCGACCTATAACTTGCTGCCAGTTGTCTAGGTCGACCCACAACATATTTTGAATTGATATTCGACTTCATTTTCCTACCATTTTATTTATTTATTTTTTCTCGGCACTTGTCTTATTAGACTCTTTGCCAGGGAGTTGGAGATCGTTGTAGGACATGATCCCGATGCTTCTGATGATGCTGGCGAGATTGTCCCAAGATACCTGCTAGCCATGGCTCGAGATATGGCAGACGTCCATTTGAATTGATCGGGTCTTGCTTCGTGCACAAAACACTTGATACCACCAGTATGTACATGTTGGTTCAATGCTCATTGCTGGGAGGCTTTGTATTTCTGCACGCGAAGTAGGTACGTCTCCAGTGTCCACATCGAATCAAGTTAGCGTTCCTTGCCAAATCAACCAAAGAGGTAATCACGTGCATCTCTCCGACCAAGGGTACCATCACATGACCTCGTTCCGCGGACCCACTAACCAGCCCGATTATGCACACACACGAGGCGAATTAGGGCTAAGCAGTGCTGGTCGGCTTCCTCGCAACTCGACAACTCCACCCGCCAAAGCCTTCCCACCCGTGCGAGAAATTCCTCGATTGTCATTCAACCACCGGCCCAACCACCACCGCCAAAATGAGTACGTCAAACATCTAATCTACGCGACTCTGCTGCTTTGCAACTGGACAATTTGTCATAACACTTTTCCGGGGGGCTTTACCTTGTTTTACTAACGTGCCTGATCGTGTAGCGAAGGGTACCTCCAGTTTCGGTAAACGTCACAACAAGACGCACACCCTGTGCCGACGATGCGGTTAGTCAAGTCTCTCGAACTCGTGCGAATGTCTGGACCGGAAAGAAGAGGAAATGGTGCCCGTGTGAAGCTGGGATTCTTGTCATGAGGGATGGCGGGGCGAAGGGAGGTGTTTGCGAACGAGGCTTCGAAATTCGGTCCAGGATGGCAGGCAGCACGCGACAACATCTTTCCGTAACGACCGGACACTAACGAGAATTAATCCAGGTCGTCGCTCTCTGCACATCCAGAAGCACGAGTGCTCTTCTTGCGGCTACCCCTCCGCTAAGACTCGCAAGTGTACGTTTTTACATCCTCGCTCTCTCACCATCTCTTTCACTCGACACGACTACGCTGTTCCCCAGGTCTTGGGGAGCTGGGCTGTACTACAAAACCCTGCGTCGCATCGAAACCGACCTGGCAGGATGACCGCAATTCAGCATCCACTGCCATCATTGCACCTCTCAATGCTTCCGACGTGAAGATGGAAGACTAACAGTGATTTCTACAGACAACTGGAGCGAGAAGGCCAAGCGAAGAAAGACCGTCGGCACTGGTCGCTGCCGATATCTCAAGGATGTTTCCCGCCGATTCAAGAATGGATTCCAGACTGGCGCACCCAAGGGCGCTCGCGGCCCCACCTCAAAGTCGGAGTAGATTGCTTCTTTCTGTTTAAAAACAAAGCCTAGTTTCCCCCCTATAATCTCGGGGGGACAAGAGAAATAAAAAGCAATACGATGATTTTGGGACCAACTTCAATTGCCTCACTCGCAAAAGTGACTTTTCTTCCACCTGCACTGGCTTACGATTTGACGCCGATTGTGATTTGGTGAAGAAAACGACCGGACAACTGGACAAGTGGGAGGGAACGAGGCAGCGATTCAGAGAACGGTGTATGGAGGCAGTGGACATGGGAACGTGGGTTCCTGACTGGTGGGCGATGAAGAAGCCGTGCTTGCGAAATGTCTCCTTGCCTATCAGTCATGAATTACGCTCCTCTGTCATTGATGGGGACCAGGTATGGTTTTGTGTCAAGACAAATGGGGTAGCTCTGGTGGGTAGACGACGTGTCTTGCTTTGCTGTATTCTCTGGTGGGAGGAGTGAAGTGGGCATCACATCATGTACGCAGCAGACCCTCTCGGCATGGCACTACGGAGGGACAAGGTGAATTTTCTGTTTTCTTTTATTGCTTTAGAAGCAAAGCATTCAGGACTTCTGTTTGTCCTTTATGCCTTGATGTAGTGAGAAAACGAAGAAATGTCAGAGCTAACAATAAGGGTTTAATTTGCCATCTTCAATGGGCTTGGGACTTGTCCGCTCTTGAATGCCATGTCCTGCCCTGCTGCGTGACTTGATGCCGTGGATGTCCTATCAAGGTGTCGTGCGTGAACCGTAACAGCTTCTCCAGTAGTATTGCAGCCCGGTCAACCAGGCCTGAGTCCATTGCCAGATGAAGAAGAGCCTCGCAAGACCTAGACCGTACACGGTACATGTCAGGGGTCTGTCTCGCAGTCTATCCTGGAGTACTAGTACATCTTAGAAAGCGGACGTGGTTTCGATGCTTTACTTCTGCGAAAGCATTCGATTGTGCGTCGCGAACAGGCTTATTATTGACATCCATTATCTACATCACCCCCGCCCTTTATGATGCAATGAGAACGAATTGTCCGCTCACATTCCTTCCCGGCAATACCACTAACTCCCAGTCCAAAGGTCCTCGCCAGAAACGTCAAACAACAGCCAACATCACGCCCCCCTCTCAAACACCTTCACTCCCCCATCACCAGAAACATAATACAAATACTCCGCGTCTGGCATCCCGCCGTTCCCTTTCCCGCCGCCTGTAATGCGCACCACACCACTGACATCAAGCGCCGTGCCCGTATCCAGCAGCCGCAGCGCCATGACCCGATACGCCTCATGAGCGAGGGACAGCGCAAACGCCGCATGCTCCTTTTCCAGCGTCGTGGTCTGCGCATGCAGCAGTGGATCATCTGCGGAGACGGTAACGATCGTGCTGTGGACTTTCTGCTTCCTGGCGTTAACAACTTTCTCTGCGAAGAAACGATGTGTTGCCGACATAGTATCTCATACACAATGGGAGATACCGTGACAGGGAGACTGGGAAACAAGAAGAATAAAGGGGAAGGAGATCACAAAGAGGGGGAGGGAGGACTTACCTCTCTCAGGCTCAGTAACAGATCCATTACTTCCACCTCGCGTGCCTCGGCCATGGCCAACCAGGCATCCATCTGGTCTAGTATCAAGACCACGCGGCCGCCCCTCGAGGTGGCCTGCGCAATGGCGCTCTCTAGCCCTTTGCGCACATCTTCTACTGCTGTACCGCGGAGGAGAATGTCCTCTGCGGGTAGTTTTCCTTCTGGGAGCTGTGTGTCGGGCATGCACAGGGCGGTGAGGCCGTCGACGAAGATGAATCCATCGTTGTTGAGATTGAGGGCCTGAAGGGGGGGGGGGGGATGTTAGTTACGTACAGAGCGCCTATTTAGGCGTGCGTGCGATGCAAGAGAAACCCGAATAGAAGAAGAGGGACCTGAGGGCATGTAGATAGAAGAGAATATAAGAAGGAAGTTGCTAAGCAAAGAATTTGACAAGGAAGATCTAGTCTTCTAGATGCCTCGAACAATGCAAGCATACATATGCATCATCTCAACAGAATGGCAAAGTCCAAAGCGAATTCAACACTCATCGTGTTCCTCATATTCCCCTCACACCACAGGCCCTGAACGAGAACCAAGCTCCAGGATGCCAAAAGAGAGCCAACACGACCTACCTGTAGTGTGGTGGTAAGATGAGAACGAGACAGAGCCAAAGGCGCAATCAGAACAAACCCAAGACAAGGCCAAAACAAGAGCGAAAACGCCAGCATGAAATAAGGATATCAAGAACAAGAGCCTGAAAAAAAAAACAAAAAAAAACATGAACCTACCATCCTCCCTGCCCCCTCCCTCCAAAACCCGCCCTCTCTCAAAAAACTACACAGCACAACCGTCGTCCTCGACCCTGTCCCCGTCTCTGACGTCCCCAGCTCCGGTACTTCATCTCCGCGACCCCCCTCCAAAAGACTACATATCCACCGCAGGACAAGCCAGTTTGTGCTCGCGCCCAGTACGCTGGTGAGCAGGACGAGGGAGTTGGCTGGCGGGGGCGCGAGATATGGTTGGAGGAGGGGGGGAAGGCGGTTGGCCATTGGATTGGATGGAGGAGCGAAAGCGAGGTCGAAGAACGCAGTGATTAGGTGATCGGTGAGAGGAGAGAGGAGAGAGGGGAAATATGAGATGAGTTATGTCAAGATGTGAAGACGAATGAAGAGGTGCAATGCAATGCGATGCAATGCGATGCGATGCGATGCGATGCGATGAGAATGAGATTGTGGTGTGGACCAAAAGTTGGGTTTCCTGGAAATTTCCCAAGGAAGAACCCTGCGATATGAGGATAGTCTGAAGCGAAAGGCTACAAGAGAAAGATGGATGGTTGAATATGTAAATATGTACTTGCTTGGGGCGTTGACGCCTTTGCCAGAATTGTTCTGCTTTTTAGAGTACGGAGTAGGTACCTAAAGTACCTTAGACGTTGACGGAATCAGATACAAAAGTAACCTCATTGGCTGGCCGGCACGGCGTAGTGGGGCGGAGATACCAAACTTCAAAGGCTGAAGGTCGAGGCCGTTGGAGAAAGCCTTTGAAGAATCAACTTCTCACGTACTCTTTCTAGTCGACTCTCGTATTGGCAAAAACATATCACAGACGCGACGTGCTTCCGTCCAGACGCCCATATCATTAGATATGTCTGTTTATAGTTCATGAAGACACTTCTCTTTCGCTTACATACAGTCCATACTGATCACAATTACATCTGTTCAGTTCTGACTTCCAAACTCGTCAAATATTGACTCTCCCTCTACAACTTTCTAAACTATTAAGATAATCATACCAAAGACATTCATTATGGTCATGCTGGCTCCGCCAGTGTCTCATCACTCCATGTCATGTACGGAAATGCTGCACTCCCCTCATCGACAAAACAAGAAGTTGCTCGCCCGTGCCAGCAATTAGACAAGACAACCCTCGTGAAGCTCAATGTAAGGCTTTCAACACCAGTCATCTAATGCAAACTCCCAGCTCTACAGAGCATGCAGTAAGAGCAGACAAACAGAAAACAAACAAACAGATGGTCTAACAATCAGGCAAGACCAACAGACTATGAGGCCAAAATCAAGAGCAGACGCAACATCTAATGCGCACATCTATCCCGCTGCAACTTCTGTATATATAGTCGCACCGAGCATGTACTCAAAACTTCTCCATGAGGTTCTTCCGCACGGTCCACATGCGCGCCCTCTTGCCGTAGATAAACATGGGAATCGTAGTAAGCTGAACCAAGAGCTGGATGATGCCCAGCCACATGTACACCGACTTGGGCCCGTCATCCACCATCCAGTGCGACACAAAGAGACTAAAGACAAGGCCATGCAGAAGGTTCTTGGAAAAGTTGAGCGTGACAAGCGCCTCGCCCGCATACTGGCGGTAGCTGTCGACGCAAAAGGTAATGGCAGTCGTGGAGCCGAGAGCGCATCCAAACGAAAGCACGCCGAAGAAGAAGGTAGGGACCATCCAGTGGTCATGAATCTGTGCCGACCAGCCAAAGCCCATGAGCCCAATGCACGTGGTGATGGTGATGGGAATGGCCATGACTAGTCGGAACTCGGGCTCGTACAGTCCACCGTTGCGGCGTGACATGGCGCGCACAATCACGTCGCTAATCTTGCCGGCAACGCCTGTGCCGAGCACGCCTCCGATGAAAGGCGAGATGTACACGAGACCGGTCTGCAGTGCGGTAAAGTTGTAGATTGTTGGGTCCCGGTAGATGATGGCCATTGTCTCCGAGATGACAATCAGCCATCCAATCGAGCACGCATACACTGCAGAGGACCACAAGACGGCGGGGTACGAGAAGAGGATAAAGGGCCGGATCATAACCTTGAGCCATTGATCGCTATTGAGGCGGCCGTGGAAGGGCTTCAGCTGCTGCACAAACGTTCGAGCGGGTTGGTGTCGCAGATTATGCGTATAGGCTCGGAACTTGGGCGGAGCGTTGAGTGCCGATGCCGACCATTTTTCAGTGTCCAGGTTGGGACCAGTATTGACATCACTGCCCGTAGCACCTTGAAAGTACGGTGAATGCCCTTCCCCCAGTTGGGCCACGTGTCTCTGAGAGCTGCTGGCCCGCGGCGAGTTCATGGGACTGGTGGCATGAAGATCGGCATGTTCATCTGGTACGTAAACGAGAGGAACAGTCGTGTCCGAGAAGTACGATTCGGTATTGTTCGAGTTTTCCATTTTGGGGTTCTGTTCCATCGAAGGCGACACGACAATCGAAGGCGTCGCGCCAGGTGCGCTCAGTGTGTCGGTCTTTTCGGCTGTAGCTGCGCTGGGCTCGACGAACCCAACATGGCGATGACGGTCTGAAGACAAGTGGCTGGAATGAGTTGCCGGCAAGGCTTCTACACCAGAAGAAGTGTTGCCATTGTGTTGGTTCGGGGAAAGACTGCCACTGCCGGTGGGCAGAGCTGGAGCGAACCCAACATGAACGTCCCTGTGGCGCGCGGCAGCACCTGGCGAGAGCGGTCTGTCGGGCGTTTTGGGCATGACTTTCTCCGACTGCACGGATTGCCGTGACATGTGCACGCTCCTTCGAGATGAGAGTCGTCGAAGGAAACTCGGACGAGACGATGGCTTCCTGGTGGGCGTGCGATCCCAAAACGTCTCGGGAACGAACAGGAAAAGAAGGACAAATCCCAAGCCGGCTACCATGGCAACGATGCTGCGTAGAGAGTTAGCCGATAGGCTTTGCAGAGAGAAACGGTGCATGATGAGAAGAAAAGAAAAAAAGCATCGGAAACTCACTAGAATACCCAACGCCAGTTGTAACGCCCGATAATGGCAGCACTGACAAGAGGAACCAGATTCTTTCCGCCCAGCAACAATAGGGTGTAGATACCGATACGGTAAGCTCGCTCATGGAGAAAGAAAATCTCAGCAATGGTCGCCGAGGGCAGGCACTCAACCGGACTGATGGCGATGCCCTGGAAGACTCTGGCGGCCAGCAGCGACGGAAAGCTGTTGGCATAGCCCGACCATATACATGTTGCGATGAACAGTATGACACTAGCAAGGTAGACTGGTCGTTTTCCAAACAATATAGCGGTCGGCGATGCAAAGACGGAACCGATTCCAAGGCCCATCATGTAGAGACCGACTGTCAAGGAAACAGTTTCGACGTCGACATCGAAATCACGTGCAATGTTGGTGAAGCCGGCGGCCATGATGGAGGTAATACCACCACCAATCATGCAGTAGAAGCCCAAGGACAACAAAGCACTGTCCCGACGCCAGTTAGGCCAGTTCAAGGGGTCATTCTGGGAGTCTTCGGGCTGGGGATCCAAAATAATGGTCCCATCCTCCGTCTTCTTCTTTCCATCGTCAGCCTCAGGGGGCTTGAGGGTCATGGGAGAGGGAGACGGCTGGGCAGGCGGACGAGATCCGCCTGGAGTTGACGGGAGGTCGACTGGGAAGCCCACGGGAATGGATGAGTGAGAGGTCCTGGCATGGACGTTGCGCAGGCCGAGAGGTTCGTTGCGGTTAGCAGTCAAGAGCAGGACGGAACCTGGCACCTCGACGGTTTCCTTGTCGTTGAGCACGCCGAAGCTCCATTTCGCATGGCCAGGGACTGTCGCCTTTTCCTCCTGAGCGTCTTGTCCGGCCTTTGCCTTGAATAGGCGGCCAATTTTCCAGCCGGAGACGGCGTCCTTTGGGTCCTCTGATGAAGAAGACATTGGTGTTTCTTGCGCTGATTCTTGCGCTGGTCGCGCTCGTATGTACACAACTGTAGCGGCAGTAGGTAGTAGTCTGCCAGACGTTGAGGGCAGAAGCAAGGCCACGGTACGTAGGGTTTAACAATGATGACAAAGCATAAAGAAGAATAAAGATAAAGTAAACCGTAAACGCTCGAACAAAGACAGCGATGGCCGAGATTTATTATGGCGGAGTCGGGCTAGCCGAGCTGGCCAAATCGAGGCGACACTACTCCAAGGGATGGCTCGTTCTCTGGACCAGACTCGTTGAAAGTCAAAACTTGGTCGATGATGCGACGACGACGGCGGCGGACGGCGATGCAAAGTGTATGTATGTGCTGTACAGTGTATGATGCGTGGTGTGTGCGGTGTATGTATGTACTCCGTATGGTATGTGTATATCTTGCTGTAGGAGAGGTTACATCAGGACCGGAATACCGGCATCTAGGTTGATAAGGACGGGACGGGATGTCTCAAGCAGGGATGCAATGGCGTGTCACAAAAGTGTGCTCAGGTTGCAGACATGACGCGTGCCAGGATAGCTGGTGTAACAGAAGGCGAAGAAGTATGTATGGACGCAAGGGATAGCCGAAGCAGGTTCGCGATGCAGGCGCAGACACACAGGAAGATGCAGATGCAGATCAGATTGCAGATTGCAGATTGCAGATGCAGGAAGGCGCAGATCCGCGCCCTTGCCGCGTCGGGCAGGCACCAGACCAGCTGCCATGGCCCACCAGTGACCAGCTGGCCAGCAGCCGTTACAGCCACCGACACGCCCTAGCGACTCCTCGCTCAGGGCATCTTCTCTGTCCAGATTCCAAACCCATGTCTAGGACAGCAACACGTGCCCGCAGCCTCTGGCAAGTTGCAACCCTAAGCTGCGCTCTAAGGATCCTGAGAATCCTAAAACAAACAATCAAGCTCGGCGGTCTGGGTATCGGGATTCGGGCCTCGTCTTGTGCTCTCTCCACGCGCACGATTCGCTGGCCATCATCGTATGCTCCGCACGCTTGACGCGCCTACTCCACCCGCTTCATCCCAAGTCTCTTGGCTTTTCAGGGGTCTTTGCTATTGTTTTGTTTTGCAAGCGAGCAGCAAAAGCGCGGCAATATCAGCCGGAGGTTTGGTTAGCCACCACCAGCAGCGACGAGCCAGCGAGTGAGGCAGCTCGGACTTACACCTTCGCAGGCGCCCATCTCGTACGACAACGCCAAGGTTGCAGTCTCGATCGGCAGACAACCTTTTTATGCGGCGACCGGCCCGCAACACGAAGGTAGCTTAGGTACATATGTACATACCTATGTACATTTATTATGTACCGTCGCGTAAACGTTTTAACGAAAAGCGCTTCTTTGTGCGGGTTGGCTCCGGTTGGCTCAGGCTGGTCGCTGGCGGCTGCCCTCAAGGTTGTGGGGTCCCACAGGGTTCTAGCCTCTACACTCTACAGGTACATATGTACATACCTAACTTCTCCCCCACGCAGCAAGCTGCTTCTTACGTCATGCGGCAGGCCGCCAAGATGCAAACCTACATCATACATGCACGGTCATACGGTATACCTCCTACCATCTGTTTTGGAATCGCCCTTTTTCGCAACCTTTCAGTTTCATAGCACGAAGTACACCACGAGGGGAGAGACGTACAAGAAAGAATAAAACAAGAGACACAGACAAAGGACCAACGTTCTCTGCACCCACCATGATGCCGCCCCTCCTGGCTCACACGCGCCGCGTCCTCCCCAACCTCCCCAGCAGCACCATCGTGAAGAATCTCCGCACCGTCGCTGCCCCGTCTCCTCTGCTTCGCTGCGGCTTTCACTCCACAGGACCACGCTTGAGGAAGAACCAAATATACGATCCGTGAGTTTACCCCTGCAAGGACATACGTCACGCAACAGGCCTGTACCCCGCCAATGCCCCATGCCATCAACGACCTCCTACCTCCTCCCACAACTGTATGTACGGTGTACCTACGCACAGCCAAAAACATACATACCTCAAAGCAAGAAGAAAGCACATCCCAAAGCAAACAAGAAGAAACCACACCCAAAATGCAAAAGATACCACATTCCAAAGCTAGAAGAACCCATTATCTCAACCCCCCCAAAAAAGCACAACTACAAGCATGAATAAAAATTACTAAAACTTTCCTTTCTAATCAAAAACAGTGTCCGCAACCCCAACTCCCTAACAACCTACCTCTCCCTCTCCTCCTCCTCCCGCACCCCTCTCCTCACTCTCTGGACAACATCCTACTGCCCAACCTGCCACCGCGTCCGCCCGCTCCTCCAATCCCTCCTCGAGCGCGGCGTAGGCGAACCCCAAGGCGGCGTGGCCTTTGCACCCATCGAGTTCGACAGTCCCGACATGGGGAGCGGCTCTTCTTTTTCGGAGAGCTTGCCCATGACGTATATGATCACGGCGGTGCCTACGCTGCTGGCGTTTGATGATGCTGGGGCGCCCCGCACGGGGAGCAAGGTCGTTGATGGGCGGAAGATGCTGGATGAGAGGTTTTTGGTGGGGTGGATTGAGCATGAGGCGGCGAGGGCAGGCAGGGGGGGTTCTGGACGGGGAGGAGGAGGAGGAGTGAGTGGTGGTGGTGGTGGCTGGGGAGCTGCTTTTGGGGGCTTGTTTGGCGGTGTGAAGATGTGAGATGGGGTTTTCGCGATTGAAACGAAACAAAACGAGCAAGCAACCAAGACAGGTTACATAGTGTGTTAGGCTTTCTTCGGAATGCTTTTGATTTTAATGAAATGCTTGCTTTGCGAAGAGAATATGTTTTGTGCTCGAGTCTACGCTTCTGCTCCTCGTAATGTGTCTTGTCTTCTGCTTCTGTTCGGCTTCCTCCCCGACATGGCACCTATCTACGCGTCTCGTCAGCATCAGCATCAGCGCACGCGTCTCTCCACGCCCCCATCAGCCAACAAGTCGAGTAATTAGTAGTAAGGAACAAAAGAAAAACAAGGAGTAGTAATTATAAAAAATCCATGTTATGTAAAAAAGTGCCCCTTCCCATGCTCTATTTGCTTGCTCATTGCATGGTTTCCACCCTCCCTCCGTCTTTGCACCGCAAAACACCGCAGAACGCCGCTATTTGTACATCTAGTGCCATCTAATATTGTTTAAGAACACGCCCTAAAGATGGCGAACGACCAGAAACCACATTTCTTCTTTCATGCTTTCATGCTTGCTCACTTGGTGATGTTGTGTCGTTTCGCGCTCAACACCTCACATAAACAGCCCGCGTAAAAGGCTTCACGCAGAGGCACACAAACGACCACGACGACCACGATGGACACAAGCGCGAGCCGCCATGAATGGCCTCACATCACGGAACAGTCTCCCTCGTAATGCCGCTCGATACGCTCCCGCGTTAACCGCTCCCGTCGCCGCGGCTGCCCATTCTTGCCCACGCGCTTGAGCTCCTCCAGACAATCGCGTGCCTTTGGGAAATCCTGGGCTGTAAGATCCATCAAGTCAGCACATGCATATAAACAAACAAGGTGTAGAAAAAGAAGCTTAGGAACCTCCCCCCCCCCCAACCCAACCCCGAGCACGACTGTGAAAACGGAAAGAGAAGGAAAGGGACCAAAAGAAAAAGGAACATGTAACTCACCAGCAGCCCTCCAATACCACCTCTTCGCATCCTCCAAATTCGGCGCCACCCCAATGCCCATCTCCGTGAAATACCCCATGGCATACTCCGCCTTGGCCAACCCCGAGACAGCCGCCTTTCTAGCCCACAGATATGCCTCCGTGTCGCTCTGGTTCAACACATCATGACTCCCCGTCAAGTACCATCCACTGAGCGCCAACTCGGACTGATGCTCCTCCTGCTGCGCCGCTTGCGAATACCAGTATATCGACTGCCTATTGTCCTTTAGTACGCCCAGCTGTCCGACCTCATAGGCAAGGCCGAGACGGAACTCGGCGTATTTGTATCCCAGGGCCGCGGCTTGATGGAAGAGTTCAAACGCGTAGCGCTCGTCCCGGGGGATCGCGTCGTTTGGTTGCGCAGACTCGTAGAGAAGGCCTAGTTCGTGGAGAGCGTGGGGGTTTTCTCGATCGGCTCGCTCGGCGGCGCGTTGGAGCCAGGCTACGGCTTCGTGGGGGTTTCGGGGCTGGCCGAGGAGGCCTTTTAGGAGGATCATGCCGACTTTGTACATGGCTGGGGTGTCGCCGAGGGTGGCGGCTCGTTTGTACCATTGCATGGCTTTGAGGGGGTCTTTGCGGGTGCCGCCGCCGTCTTCGTGGCCGATTTCGCAGCATACGGCGGTTCGGTAGGCTGCTTGGGCGTGGCCGAGCTTTGCGGCTGATTGGTATAATGTGAAGGCTTCCTTGGTGTCTGGGTCGTGACTGAAGAGGCCCCTACCGAGACTATCGGCGAGGGTGTACATGGCTTCTTGGTTTTGAGCATTGGCGAGTTTCTTGAGCACCTTGTGCGCGTCTGCGAGATATCGGTCGCGCGCCTTTGTTCGCTGCTTAGGTTCGGGGAGTCGGGGTGCCAGGTGATCCGCAGCCAGGATCAGCTTCTTTGCCAGCTTCAAAGCCGAGTCCTGGTCATTGGCATTCACCTTGATGGCCATTCGCAAGCGCTCCAGTTGCTGCGCCGTCACGGGCTCGTCGAGTTGCTCGGGCTCTACGGGCGGAGGGTAGGCGGTCCGACCTGGTGCTGGCTGTGGGGGGTAGTGCTGCTGCTGCTGCTGCTGCTGCTGCTGCGACGACGGCGGCGGTCTTGCCTGCCCATACTGTGGCTGTTGCGTCACGGCGTTATAGTTTCGTACCGGAGGAGGTCGGTCGTTCATATTTACAATCGAGTTGGGCATAAGGCCTGGACGGACGGGTGTAGGATGTGACGGAAGCGCGTCGGGGTTTGTGACTCCCGCGGGCGCTGCATGTGCTGGGGCGTGCCGGGTCATGCCCGAAGTTGGGTCAAAACCTCGCCGAGCATCATGATGAACCGCGCCAGGCGGCGCACTCGGCCCCCTAGGAGGCGGTTGCTGGTACCCGGTTGGGGGCGCCTCAGCGTACTCCTGGTTGAACTCTGGCTGGTAAGACCGCATTTGTGGGACTGGGGGAACTGGAGGTACTGATGGGATATCTCCGACCATTTCGAAAACGGCGGCCTGCGGCTCATGGAAGTCGGCCTCAGACCTCGCGTGATGCAGTCTCGGTGTTCCGTGAGCGCCAGGCTGCGGTTGCCCTGGGGGACCGCGGTACGGTTGTTCGTACGATGGACGCCCATGATCTACCGGTGCCGGTGTGGAATCATAATCCGAATAAGCTAGCTGTCCTGGATGCCCGTCGTAGATGCTTGATTGATGGTCAGAACCGCCTCTCACCTGTGGGCCGCCGTAGTAAGGATCGAAAGGTTCCTCACTTGAGGGCGCGTGAGCCGGGCTAGTACCGTGATCGGTGCCGTAGCCAGCGCCGGGGCCTGGCGGTCCTGACGGGTTCGCGTATCCTCGTTCGTAATTGTCGCCACCACTGTATTGTCCCTGAGACACTCCCTGCTTGCTCGGGGGGTACACTCTTCGTGGTGGAGGACGGTGGCTGCCTGCCGTTGCAGGACGCGGTGGTGGCACGCCGCCCATATCACTGGCCCCGTTGAACGGCATCGTGCCTACGCGTCGCGGCGCGGGCATGTGATATGCAGCCCCAGAGTTGCTCGTTGGCATAGTCGTGCCATTGCCCGGAGCACCGTTATACGTGGGACTCTGAGGGCCGGCGTATCCGGTATCATAGCCAGAATAACTGCTGGGGCTGGCCGGCCCAGCACGCGCACCTTGCTGCAATTCTCCGTATCCGGCACGTTGTCCTCGACCTCCTCCATTGTCTGGCCGTCCGCGCTCATCTGGCCCTCGTGTCCGCTGTGCGTTCAACTCTAGTCCGGACATTTGGCCGGCCAAGTGTTGGTCCTGGTCGTACCCGCCGCCATAGGCTGCCTCATTTTGTGTCGGGGGAGGTCGTCGTCCTGAGGGAATGCCCAAGATCTGAGTGTCAGCAAACCGTATGATTGTTCATTTATCAGCATGGCGTGCCAAGGATATACCTGGAGACGCGCCAGGTTGAGAACACCTTACCACTATAATCAGCAGGAGGATGTTGTTCCGGTCGGCCTCCGCCTCGGGCCCCTGGAGCAGGTTTTCGTGGTGGCATTCCCCGACCAGGCGCGGGACCCATGCCTCGCGAAGGGTAAGGTCCTACACGACTGCCATCGGCAGTAGCCGGACGTGCAATGGGAGCGCCGCCTCTTCCTCCTCTTCCGCCTCCCCTACCCCCTACTCCTTCTCCTCCGCCTCTTCGTGCATGGGGCGGCATCGGACCGCCCCCCGTGCCAGGTCCAGGTCCATATTGGTCTCGATAGTGCGATGAAATGTCGTCGTACGCGCCAGCTTGAGGTTCATGGCCGTATCCGTCGTTGTGCTCGTTGTAGGGTTGTCTGGCACCGTAGGGCTGCTGTGCGTATTCCTCGGCGTATCCTCCGCGAGCAGTAGGTCTCTGCGCGGCTGGACCAGCATATGGACGCTGTGGAGCCCCACCACCACCGCCACCATATCCTCCTCGAGAGGTCATTCCACAGATGATTCTCTCCCCTCTCGGATGATCCGCCAAGTGCCGACAGCCGCAGATTAACTGCTAGGACCAAATCGAAGAAGAAAATTCGTGTCGTTATTCAGAATGTCGTCTGTACTCGAGAGAGGAGGCACGGCACAGCATGCCTCATGTCTGGGACAATGAGCAGGCCTCGACACTGTGCCAAAACGAACCCTGGAAAACCGCGACTGGCCACGCAATGACGGTCGAATTGCAGGCGTCAGACAGAGCAATGGAATGGCGGCAAAGATCAAAGCCCAACGGCAATCGCAAGCTTTGTGCCGTCTCGTCTTTCACAACAACTAGCTCGCAGGCATTGGCGCGGCAAAAGTTCACCTGGTCGACGAGGAACAGCAGCCAATATCAGTATCGATCGATGGCGGTAGGATTCGAAGACAGAAAGACGAGATTTCGGCTTCGCGGCGCAGCAGCCGACGCAGACGCTGGACTTCTCGAAGGCCGACGTAAACGAGCCAGCCTAGGCGTAGAAGATGAGGGGAAGGTCACGACGAGCGTGGGTAAGGAATGCTTGAGTGGGCGCCGCAGATAAAGTGAGTCGCTGCGTGCGTCGAACCGTGGAGAAAATGGTGCATGTGGAGATGGAGGCATCGGAGCAGAAAAGAACTGAGAAGTTGGAAGCCCACGAAGGATGAGCACTCCAAGCAAAGGCGTACGGGGATAGGCAGGCCGCCTAAAATAATGTCCCGTCGGCGGGTACCCGTTGCGTGCACGAGTTTCACGGCAACGGTCAGGTACCTGCACTACTCGTGCAAATCTACCGGCACTTTTGGCACAGAGCTGGTGGGTCCGTCCAACCGCCCAACGATCCATCTGCCAGCTGCCGAAGGTTCGACGCTTTTCATGGAAGCAACAGCAATCATGACGCTGTCCAGTGTCAATACTCAACACTCAACACGTATGTACGTAGGTGCAGCTCATCCGTTCGAGCAATATAGGTACATACATATGTACTGATGTGCCGCCATGTTCGTAATAAGAACCCCACCAGGTCGCCCCAGCTTCCGTACCTGCAGCGGCAAGTCGGCCGGCAGCTCCACTACAATGCGCGCTTGGCCAATGAGATGAAATACCAGACGCCGCCAAGCGCCGGCTCGACAAGAAGGATGATCTCGACCCCGTGATGGCATCAGGGCGAACGGAGGATGGGCCTTTTCCTCTGAACTTATTCTCAAAAGGAGAAACAGAAAGAAGCATTTCAGAAGCAAAGGAAGTCAAGAATAAGAAATATAAGAAAAAAATCCTGCTCGCCCCTCAAGCCTTTCATCCGTCTGCATCATCTGGCAACGCAGAGATCCGTTCGTAACACCCACTTCTCACCAGCCTTCACTTCCCGTCCCTCATGCTATGTAATCCCAAAAAAAGCCAGTCAGCAGCCATAACGGATCAATACCAAAAACACCCCTCAAACGGGTCGGTGCATCATTTACCAGTAAGCAATCCTCGCCGTGCTTGTGAAGCAGCAGCGTGCCTGTTTCCAGAGACACGGCAATGGCTTCCTCCTGCAACGGCCGATCGCGAGGATAAAACACCGTCTCTCCGCCGATACACCCCTCCGTGGAAGAAGTGAGATACAGTAGCAGCGTCCAAGTCGTGCGCACGGGCGTAGGCGGTTCCGTGGCGAGGATCAAGTTGTTTGAGTCGTCGTCTGATGATACAGGAAGACAAAGGAAAAAAAGAAGAATGAGGAAGGGTTAGCAACCCAGACGGAGGTGTGACGACACGAGGAAATAGAACGAGTATGAAACGGTATCAACTTTACAGTGACAGTCAAAATATTGGCCCTTTGAGTATCGGTAGACTCGTATGTTTGGGTTCAGACCAACTGGCACACCCCCCCTGGTGCTCAAAACTCGTCAGACCATCACATCTGATTCGGTTGTTTCCATCGGAAAGCAAAACAAAATTGTTTGATTGTTGAATTGAGACAAAGAAAAAGAGAGACAAGACGCCGAGTCTTTACCAGAGAGCATGTCCGTCTCCATTATCGCCAAGAATTGCCTCCTTGAGGCCCGTCGTTTCCCACAAGCGGGCTGCAAAAGTAGGGTCCTCGATCTGGAAGCGATCGTTCACACGCACCGCCTCGCCGCGTTTCGGCTTCCCGGGGGTGGTCTGCAAAGGCAACGTCCTAAGAAAAGTCACGTAGTCGCGGCAGAGGCTTTTGGGGAAGAACAAGGGTATCGTTGCGATTTTGGGGGTCAGCGGGTGTGGCTTGGGGAGTAGAGGCACAACTGGCAGACGGGGTTTGAACTGGGGCCAGTTTGGGGGTACGGGAGGCGTGGCTGGCGCGGAGACTCCCTTTTGAGGCTTTTGAGGCTTTTGCGGCTTGTTTTTGGGCATGTTTTATGTATGTATGTATGTACACATCCGTCGCAGTCTGCAGAATGTAGGTTTGAGGCTGGCGAAGTTGGCGGCGGCGGGTTCCTTGCCAATGTCTGTACTGTGTACAGTGTAGGTGGACAGTATGTACCGGTATGTAGACTGTACATTGTGTGGGCACTGGGCGGGCGTTCATTGGCGCTGGGTACTTCCCGACTGCGCACCAATCACCGATCGCGGCATCTTCATCACAGTTCAACAACGACTTTCTTTCCCGCAAACCCCCAATCTGTAGTCTCAAAGTCGTTCCTGACCAAGACGACCACGGCATCACCACCCACATGCACGACTCGTCGACATCCTCGCCTCACTCGGCCATATCAACGCCCTCAACACGCGATGCCCCCCTGACTCCCTTCCAGCGCCAAACAAGGCAGCTTGGCCTCTTCTTCGCCGGCGCAGGCCTCCTAGCCGCCTCCGTCGCTGTGTCGCGCCGGTCCGTCCTACGCCGCAAACTCGAAAGCTTCCCGCGATTCTACTCGGGCAACCTGGTCGTGTATAAGATGGATTTTGGGGAGCGCTCGATGCTGGCCGCGCAGGCGCTGAGCTACGCGACGCTCAACGTGGCGAGCTTCGGCGTCATGCTGACGGGTGGCATCAGCTGGGCGTTTGACCTGTGCGGTCTGCGGGATCTGCAGGCGAGGACGCAGGTAAAGCTGGAGCACCAGGGGGCTGTCTCGGCGGAGGATGAGGAGGAGATGGAGAAGATGATGGTGACGATTTTGGATAAGTTGGGGTTGCCGCATCCGAAGCACGGAGGGGGGGAGGAGGTGGTGCGGGAGGACCAGGAGAGAGGTTGAAGAAGACATGATGGGCCACGTCACGGTCTCAGGACGACGAACTTCCCCGATATTGAGGAGGCATCTCTTATATAGAGTGAAGTGGTTTTGGACCATATGAGGGAGCCTTTGCGTCTTGTGTATGACATGAGGTGCCATTGCTTCCGTGGGATGGAGGTCTGCGTCAACAACAAAGGACTATTACGGTACCGCCAGAAACCGGGAACAGCTTTGGACAGCCTTGGATTCAGTACCAACTACATACCACCAACCGTTATCAAATCGAACCACCGCCAACCGCCACCAGCAATGGAAAACCAATCTTACGCCGAATGGCATGCTGGCATGCATCAACACCATCTCACATCTCCACGACCAGAAAGTACAGTACTTCCTCCCAGGCGGAGCTTTCAAGAGGCCGAACTCCCATTCTTCAAATATACAAATAGAACCGCACTTAGTCTTCAACGCTGCAGATCATGCCAGTCTGTTTCCTCTCACCACCACAACGCCATTTCTGCACACACCCCCACCCACGTGTCCTTCCCCTGCGTTTGACTCTTACTGTCCCACGTGGCTACACATGGCGCAAGCTTCGTGATACCACACGAATGCCACCAGGCAACATCGATGCTCACGTACAACGGCTCGCACCCCCTGAACCTCCACGTGGCAACCTCGAACCGTGTGAGCCCATGTATCCTAATGTCTTGAACTGGAGATTCCCCGTCCCCCATGCAGTTTCCGAGCGTGGAAATAGAAAAATGGCATAAAGAAATAGCATTACAGGGAAGTTGTTTGATGACTACCCATCGTCTTGCAACATTCATCACATGGCCGCATTGGTCGCAACCGCGGAAGGCCCAAGGGGACATCAGGCGTATAACCATCAGCCCTGGTGCCTCACTTTCTGATTTAAACATAAGGAATACGAGTACTCTCTTGTGCCTTGATTTTGTATGCATGCTTTATTTGGTCCCGTATTGATTATGTACACTATTTCGACTTCGGGCAGAAAGGAAAAAAATCTTGCTTGATAGAAACACAGCTTCGTACCAACCAAAGCAGCGAATGCAATTAGGGAAGACGGGGCTGTCAAGACACCCGAGAAGGAGGACAGGACTTCCACAGATTGGTAGTACATTTTCTGAGGCCAAATTTGTTTCGCGCCCGTGATTAAATGTTAATGTCTGGTGGGAATCGTGACCAGATTATGGGGAGTTTGATATGTTTGGCGTGAGCGGCATGCTTGGCTCGGAGGGTCAGGCCGGAAATGGGAAAGGGCCGTCGACTCGGGTATTGAGAGGGAGATGGGCAAGGGGCATATTCTAAGCGGAAAGGAACGTAGAACGGCACGTATCCCGAGACTTTGGGACAAGACAATGCTTGCCGTCTGCGTTGCGTCCACGGCATCAGGTCATGATGAATGGTTTTCATTGTGATGCGAAGGTCCCTTGAGGCAGACCTCTGACAGCTCTGAGTGTTTGCGCTTCATATGTACAAAATCGAATCATGGGTGCTGCAGCAAGTTCGCGCCTGACGCAGTCTACTGTTCCTCTCCCAATCTATTGGACACGGACCTGGAATGATGGTGGTGTAAATCTTCTGCAGGAGGCACTGAGCAACTTTGAGTGATGCAGCTCCAATGGCAGAATGCTCGCAATGCCACGTCTCCGCTGCCTTTCAATGCTGGCTGACGTCCCGATATGACATCCTAATATGGCATCCCTCCACAGACAGCTCAAGGTAGCTTGCCCTAGCTCGTCCTGCATCAGCTAGATGTACTTGTCGCCTGGACAATATCGCCGGAGGGGGGTTATTGGCAGACATAGATGCGTCGAAAAAAATATAAAGCTTGCTGTTTTCCTCATGCAACAGACTCCCGTGCCTTGCCGCGCTTCCTAAGTTCGAGAAGGTCCTCCATGCCTTCTAGACTATTCCTTCGCCCCCAGTTCTTGGGCTGCCTCTTAAGAAAAGCACCCACGGCACCGAGATAGCCCTCGTGTCGCAAAAAGTAAGCCTGTTTCTCGCCCTTGCTCCAGAACTTGAGGCCATAACTCAGCGTGTTCATGGTCTGGCGGTGTCCGCGGATAAAGGACCCGCCAAAGTAAATATCCGACACATTGTGGATCTGTGATTGCAGGTAGGCAATCTGACCGATATTGTTTGACACTGCATAGAGCAGTGATCGGGAAATGTCGCTCTCTGAGAAGCCCAGCTTCACAGGACTGGTGTCAGTCTCGGGAGATTGCCTCTTGGCTTCGGCGGCAGCGTCGGCGAGGCTCTTTTCTCGGAAGACTTTGCCAAAAGACGAGGCGATGGTGGTGCTTTTCAACCCGATCTTCCCGTAGTCTGTGCCGTAGATGTCGCCGACGAGCATGTCCACGTTTGCATTGTCTCCGTGGCCTGCCTGTTCCAGCATATCGTCAAAGTTCTTGGCGCCCGTCAGGAGGGATAGAAGCCCCCATAGAGTCCCGCCTCCTAGGGATGTGCCGCCGACTCGTTGGTAAGACCGAGGCCCGTCTACTTTGAGTATTGACACGCCGGATCCAATGTTCACCAAGAGATAGGGGTATATTCTCTCTCGTGGACTAACGAAATGCATAGGGTCGGTTTCAGAATATGTGAATACTTCGCGCGGAATCTCGGTGATAAAAAAGTCCAGCCCTGTTCGGAACGAAACGCGTCAGCGCTAGGCGTCCTGCTCGTGACCGCATTCAATTTCCTGCACAACGATCTCTACTCACCAATGATGAGGCACTCCATTTCATCTTCTCGCAGCACATCCACGCCTAGAGCATCGCGTATCTTGTCGTAGAACTTGTACGCTCCGCCGCCTGTAGCCATGACGCATAGCTCGCCAAGTTTCGATCCGTTGAGCTCCAACTGCTTTTCGCAAAGATGCTTCATATAGTCGACGCAGTCGTCGATTCGATCCGTCTCGAAGATTTGGAAGTTGAGGCGTCCGCCCGAGTCGGTAGAATGTACCTCCCGCGAGAAGTAGACTAATTTGATGAGCGATCCTCCAATCTGTCGCATGCAATCAGCGCTAGTTTGCCTGGGAAAGACGAGATAGACCGAAGAGGACAAAAGCAAGAAATGAGGAATTTTGGAGTCTCATCACTTAGGGAAGAGGTCTGTTCATGCAGTGCATACGTACATCAACAGCGATATGGCTGACCACAGCCGTGTGGTTCGGAAGACGAATATCACTTGTTTCATGATGAGTCGGACTGCCTTGCCCATTGGCCTGGGAACTATTGGTGCCAGCGCCGACACCTGGTGTTGAGGATTCAGAGTCGACAATGAATGCGCCCTTGACATTAATCTTGACACTGCCTGGCCTCGTGATGGTGCTGTTGATCTCCTCGGCCGAGGTCATAGTTCTGGCCCTTCCCGTTCTCCGCCCAGCTTCGGCGCCAGCCGCCGGCAGCTTTTGCTTGTCCGCGGTGGACGCCATACGGCACGTAGGCGCAGAAACTGGCAAGTAGCGAGATGAAATGCTCTCGCTGCGCCGAATGCGATCGATTGCGGTTTCTCGAGGAGCGTCGGTGCTAAAGGGAAGTGCGAGGCAGACGGAGACTCTGGGGACTCAACGGGGCATGGCCGTTGCCCGCGTTGGAACCTGGGAGTTGATATGAAGTGATTAAAGAGAGAGCTTGCGATGGACTCCCTGCCCGCCATGTAATACGCGCTAGGCAGTGCATGTCGACATGTACGGACTACGGAGTAATATGGAGGAGAGGGGCAGCAGCTTCTCCGTGATCCACCAGAACCGCGACCGACGAGGCGATGTGGAGGGGAGCTTTCAGGGAAACCGGATGAGAAAAGCGAATTTCCCCGGGAATTGCTGCGCTTATCTACGGCCCAATACTCCGTACGCCCAACTTGATTGGCGCTTTTGTTTGGCCGAGGCAATTATGTGAATATTATGCAGTGCACCACCGGAACCGCCCGCCGAGACCGTTGCCGTTTCACCTCGATGCTGCATCGTAGCGTGTAACATCATAACATGTCTTCTGCCTCTGTATGTCTCCCAGGGCCAACAAGGCATCCCATGACGGCGGCAAGAGCACGGCAGGTCTCGACCTGACTTACTCGAGCCGATGGACACGGCATGAAACCCGACCAACCAACAAAGCTGCATGGCCTTGTACAAAGGCGATTCGCCGATTCCACCTTGTGGCTTCTCTATTAGGACCCAAATACCCCAAACACCCGGAAGAGTTGCTGAGAAGAACATGAACGACAGCCTCTTCCCCCACGGAGAACCCGCCTTGGACACAGTACGTCCCCGTGAAGAATATGACCACAAAGTAGGAAGGCAAGCGGAGAATTCCCAAAGGCAGATAAGCCGAGCAGGCTATAGAAGGGCTACTACAGAGTACTGTGCAATGCATTGCTTGGCAAGTACCGCAGAACTGAGAAACCAGGAGAAGCAAATCTGGAAGAGCCTGGACTGAGTTCTTTCATGTGAATACAACTTACCTTGCAAGGTACTTTTGAAACTCTTCCTGCAGCATAAGTTATAACCCTTTCCTTCACCGCCCCTTTTGAGGCTTCGGTGCCGCCCTGGGCATAGCCAAATGTGCCTTTTGTTACTGCGAATCGCGATTGCTGATATCATCCCACAGGTGAGAGCACTTGCCACCGGGGAACTGGAAGACGAGTGGAGTTTGCATAGTACGGACTTCCTTCTGTGTTCGTCAAGTCAGAAGCACAATATGAGTGATCTGTGTGCCGCATGACGTGTCGGAACGTGTTGGCTCCTCTTGCATCACTTGTTGGTCCCATCGTCCAGCTGGCAGCCATTGCCACGACTTGCACTTTCCCCGTTTCATCCATCTACTCAGCCATTCTGATTATTCCACAGATAGGTGGCCTGGGCTGGCTGTTTCTACTTCCTTCCACAGCAAGGTTCGCACCTCGCTACCACGGTCTGCAGGAAGGGAGGCCTACGTACGAGCGTCGAGCGAAGATCTGCTCCTGATCAGGTGGATGGATTCTGGACTCGCTACCATTTCGCACATGTCGAAGTCGCGCTACACACTGAGGACGATGGAAGCAGTAGCACTGCAGAAGTTGCGCAAGTCTGCGAGTTCCCGAAAAGCATGAGTCCCTCTCAAGTTCTCAACAAGACCAACAGCTCGGGATTTTGGCAGTTTCGAGCTTGTATCGCGCCAGGTGCCTTCCAGGTTAGGCAACTTCTCGGCGGCGATTGGAAATTGCTATTAAAGCGTGAGGCTTGAGCAACCCGGGCTTCTGGCATGTCGCCTTTGAAATCTACTCATTTATAATTTCATCATCAGTACATTGCTAACGCTTCCATGTCAATTCATAATATTCATATACAACATCAACATCCAACCCAACTTATCAATAACTATTAAAAATGCAGTGACGCGAAGCTGTGCCAGTGCGCGCCAAAAATAGGCAAAACTGAAGGGGGGTCTGCGACGCAAGTCACGTTGTCTTATGTAGTG